>LAXH01000015.1:58218-165616 GCA_001006505.1 Tilletia horrida
GATTGTAATATTCCTCATCATCAGGATGGAGGCCCTTCACCGATCCATGTGCTTCCCGCCCAACTATATGCGCAGCGGGAACAGCTGAGCGCCATGATCCGGCACGTCTTCGAGGCTCCCGGTCAGCCAAATGTCGACTTTAGCTCGGCCGACTTCTCGTACGAGCCTTTCAAGCACCGGTTGGAACCCATCTTCCGCTTTTGCTGGAGCTGGGCAATGGCGATATGGCCGGACGAGCCAGAGATGGAAGTTGCGGGCATGGCGTGGATTATATTCCTGTTTTCCAACGCGGCGGTCAACTTTTATCTGCAGCTTCGTGAGTGACATCAGGTTTGATGTGGTCAGGCGTTCTGCGGCATGGCAATGCTGACAGTAAGCATCTCCTCACTAGCCGAGTTTCTGAAACCCACACGTGAGCAGCAAAGTTTGCCGCATGAAGCAGCAGTCATGTTTGTACCTGTGAGTCGATGATGTCCATCAGCAGGGTTAAGTGGTCGTGCGTGAGCGACGAGTTTCTGACATCTTTCACATCCTCAGTGGAAGGAGTTGCGGAACCAGATGGTGCTCCTGGACGGCTTTGTCAACTTCCGTATCGTCGGTGAACGTGAGTATGCGCATGTAGGAGCCAAGTCCGCGAACCTTCGCCTCGCTCATCATCGACATTGCCTGCCTACTGCAGTCGTAAACTGCACCTGCTTACAGGCGGGGCAATACAAGCCCAATGCTGGGCCAATCGGTGCACCCAAGCGTGAGTGAAGAGCAAAAATCTACAGGCACGCTTCAGATAGTTCACTGATGCGATGAGACTGTGGATATCTTAATCACAGCCGCGAGCGAGTACGGAGCAATGAGACACATCAAAGAGCTCACTTACTTCGATGAGTCGTTTGTAAGTCGGCAGCCAGGGATGACCTTGATTTGAGGTTGTATGCTGATCGCCATGCCCACGTGCGAATCGCAGATTCCATTCGACCACCTGATCGACATAGACAATTGGAGGCTGAGGTGAGTCTGCGGTCCCGGACCAAGTACAGCGTTCATCAGCACGTACTGAACCCACGCTCTTGCATTCTGCCAGCCGGGACGCGATCAGTCGGTTCCCGCAGGTCGAGATTCCAGAGCGACTCATCGAATCGGGAGATGTTCGAAAGCGGAAGGAACAGGCATGGGCAGAGAAGAAGAGCGCGCATGCCTCCTTGCCCACCTGATGCTCTCAGCATCCGTCGGGCTCCGACCGGTACCAAATGCGAAGGGGAAAAAGAAAGATTGAAGGAGACGATAGAATGCACTGAAAGGGAGACACGAAACGCACGCGCAAACTTTTGAATTCCCACGAGTACGTAAAGGTTGGCAAGTAATCTATCAACTATTTCTTACAGGATGAGGGTCCAGGAGGGCATTTTGAGAGAGAGATTTGCATCGTTGTGGACAGAGCAGAGCAATGGAGTGCGCTGTGAGGTCTTATATTCTGGAATATGGCCAGACAAGAGTATAGCATGCTTCATACTGAGAACCGAGCAGAACGATCAGCATCACTGGCTCTACTCGTTTCAGCGCGGCGCTTCTAGGTGTGACTCACTCTTTTGGCCAGGAAGGCAGGGGTACTATCAGTCTCTCTCACCAGCCGGAGCAAGCCTCCGCAGATCAGAGCAGTGGTGATTCCTGCTGCTGCATCCCATTGTCGATTGCGCCGTTGCCGCAGCAGTCTCCTCTGGATGACAGAGTCCGCTTTGCTGATTTCGCTGGAACCAGAGTCGGACAAAGCGGAGGAGACAGACGAAGATGGGGCGAGCTCGTCTGCGGCGAACGCCTTGCTGTTCTCCTGCCTCTTGGCTGCCAATGATCTCCACCGAACCATCTTTTGAAGGCCCTTGCAGGTATGGAAGACGGACAGGCCGATGAGTGCGGTATATGCGGCCGTGCTCACGATTGCGCGCGGGATCAAAGTGTGGGAGAAACCATGGGCGACATAGGTGTAGTCCAACTCGGAAGGCGACAGGTTGGTGATGGGATACGATGATCGAGCTGGCACGACTCGGTTGAGATACGCATGATGCAAAGCGAACGGGACGAGCAAGGCTCCCGAGATGGTTTGCCAGTCCGAAGGCAGAGCGGCCACTCGCTGGGCCAGGGTTCTCCTTTTCCTCTTCCTTCTTTCTGTCGAGGTCGTGCTGGATCCTGATGCCTCCCCAGACTTGCCTAGCGCTGCATCTCCATCGTCGTCATCTGCCAATGGTGGTTCCCAAAGCACAATGATCGCCTTCCGAGCAAGACCAGAAAGCAAATGGACAGTGAGCGCGCCCCAGACTAGCACGGGCTCGCTCGCCGGATTTTGATACCAGACCCGCCCGAGCAGCATGGTACCTGTTGCGACATCGTGTGAGGATCCAGGTGGGGCGAGCAGGGCGAGGGCGGGAGCTGCGATGTGCACGGTCAAAAAGGAACCAAAGGCGAGTGCTGAGACTTGCTGAGCTTGGGAGAGGGAGCGAAGCACTTGGGACCGCCGCTTGCGCGAGGCCGCTGCGCTCGAGGATGAGGAGGTCGAAGCTGACATCGTGCCCGCGTCCTGACCTTCGTCGTCGTCGTCGTAGTTGTTGTTGTCGATCACTGTTACAGCGCACGGGGCATTAGAAGATCTGCAGAGCTAGAGGGCAGGCTATGAGAACATCAACCTCCATCAGCTCATTGGCGAGATGGACAGGACTGGAAGCGTAGGTCCTGGACATGGCCTGATCGGATCAGCCCCGCCTCTGCGGAACCCGCTCGCTGCTGCAGCAGAGGAGGAGGACCTCGATCCCTCTGCCCGGAGACGGCAACAGCAGCTCCAAGCGCAACAAGATGCACTCGCTCTCCGAGACGAGCGCATGCCTCCTGCTCCTTCTTCTGCCGGACCCTCATCGAAACTGACGCTGGGCGCTCCTCGCACGCGCAAAGCTCCAGGCTCATCTTCTTCCTCTTCCACGACTTCTTCCGTTTCTTCTGATGCAGCAGTTCGAGCAACGGACTCTGATGCCCTCATCTCACGTCTTTCCGCTCTGGACGCAGGCTACCTCGACCCAGACCCATTCGCATCTCTCTTCCTTCTGCCCGTAGACGCACCAGGCGCCGCTCATACCAAGGCACTGACAACGCGAAGACCGCCTGTGCTCAATATCGGGACCTACTTACGATGCACGGCGCTCGACAGAGTGATTTCAACGCTCTTGAAGCAATCGGGTCAGGTCGAGGACGGAGCTGGTTTGCACATCATCAGCATTGGGGCGGGGAGCGATTCAAGATTCTGGCGTCTGCAGTCTGATCCTGCTCTTCGGGGTAGACTTGCCCACTATACCGAGCTGGACTTCAAGGAGATCACAAAGGCCAAGATTCACAGCATTCAGAGGTCAAACATTCTCCAGGATGTCATCATGTCATCGAATCAAGGCTCCTCCACGGGTCCCAGTATCGGTAAGTTCACCGGCCGAGAAAGTTTTCAGGTGGACGCCCGCTGAACTCCTTTGGGCCTTTGCACTGCACAGAGGTGGAAGCAGGCGTCCTGAAGAGTCGTCGTTACTCGCTCTTTCCCTGCGATCTCCGGACTCTGGCGCAAGAGGAAAAGGCACCAACAGCGACTGATAATGAGGGATCGACAGAAACAGCAACCGCCGAGCAGATCCGTGCCCACATTCGTACCATGTCCAAGGGCAAGCAACGGCAGTGTGACAATGTCGATGACGCGATGGGGGTGGACCAGAATAATACGGAAGGCCAAGGCGTAGACTGGCGGCCCAACGAAGTTATCGGGCGGTGCCCAAGACGGCGGCCAAAAACATTGATCCTGGCAGAGTGCGTGCTCGCGTATCTCGAGCCTCGAGATGCGGACGCTCTGTTGAGCTGGTTCGCCACCCTCGCGGCACCAAGTTTGGAGGACGACGGGAGAGCCACAAGGGAGGGGAGCGATGTCATGGTTCTGAGCTTTGACATGTGTGTCGAAGGAAGTGGAAGGGGCGATCGAGAGGGTGGGGGCAGATTTGGCAGAATGATGCTGCAAAATATCGAGGTGAGCGGACGCCTTCAAACGCATGGTAGTTTGTCACCCTTTCAGTGTCGGCTCAAATGTTCTTTTCCTTTGCCGAAGTCGCGTGGTCTTCCCTTACATGGAGCGCGCGCATACAGCACTCCATCGGCTCACATAAGACGATTCGATCGAATCTTGTCGGCTGTGGGAACTGAGCAACCTCCCTCTTCAACGGCGCGACAAAATGCAAGCCTCCGTGTTCGAACTGGGGCGAAGACGATGACCCAGCTTTGGATCGAGCTGTCAGGCGCAGAAAAGTCGAGGCAAGTGACTCATTTTTGATTGGCGTCGTGCGTCCGTACGGCATGAGTGGCTTACTCTCAACTTGTTGCATGCCTACAGAATCTCTCGGCTGGAGAGACTGGATGAAGTAGAGGAGTTGGAGATGCTGATGGACCATTATTGCATCAGCTGGGGAATCTTGGCGCAGGAGCCTGCGCCAGATTCCTCCTCAATCGCCAAAGCTGGCGAGGCGCTTTAGAACTTGCAAGATACCACATTCACTCGCACGTCTGATCCTCTTCGATGAACAAAGCTCGGAGATGCGAGCGAAAGGAACAAATGCGTCCATATCAATGATTGCTGCAGATTGGCGTCGTCTACTTTCAGGGTCCACCTGAAGAATTATGAGCACCTTCCCAAGAAGAGCGAGCGGCAATTTACTTGCTTCCACCGGTTGCGCCGACATCGAAGGTAGCGAGGATGGCGAAGCAGCTGTAGAACAAGGCGAGAGGGTAGGCGACCAGGACCCGTTGATTTGATAGGCGAAGGATCGAAATGAAAATGCCGGACGCTGAGGAGCACGACCACACGATGAAAAGAGGAGTGAGGATGTAGCCGAACAGATTGCTGCGGAGAGGAACATTTGGCCCAACGGAACGTGAGCACGTACAGAGCGTTAGGGCACGGGAAGGGGGACGAAACTCACTCTAAACGGACAACTATGCTGATCGAGGTGAGTACGCAGAGGGGGAGGAGACAGTAGCCTAGCACGCTTGCCACTCGATAGGCATCTATACCGCCTTCCGACATGAGATTGAGAAGGAAATAGATGCAGACATTGCCCAGCAAGGCGACGCCGTAAATGTAGCTGAACTGCGATTTGCCTGCGAGGAGCAACAGGGTCGCAAATGCGAAGCAGAAGAGCAATGGTCCGGCCAGATCGGTGTCGTCCATCATGTGGGCGTCCTTTGCATGCGAAGCCGAGTAGGAGTGTACTGGGTTGAGGACGGTGAGGGACTTGTCGAGGATGTGGGAAAAGTTGATGCCGAGCTCCTCCATGAGACTGGGCTCGTCTGGGAAACCGCCAGTGCCAAAAGCGCTCCAAAAGCCGCCTTGGATGGGACCTGCGCCAGACATGGTTCCGCTTGGGCCAGGTCCGTAGCTGCCTGCCATGTTTCCTTCTAGAGACGGCCGGCCATTCCCACCGTATGCACCGGAGGCTCCACCGCCTGATCTTCCACCGGAGCTGCCGCCTCCGTAAGATGAGGAGGAGTAGAACTGGAGATTGGATGGTCCGCCCGCGTCATAGCCGCCTGATTGATTGCCGTATGGCTCGTTGGATGAGAAGATGGCTGACATGGTTGCTCGACTTGCTGTTGGCTGTGTGCGTGTGTGGTGAGCGCCTTGCTGGTTGGAATGTGTCTGTGTCCCTTCTGCGCTTGGACGTGTTGCGGGATGGCGGCCAACACTCAGAGTCGTTGCGCAACGATTCACCAAAGTCACGTGTGCTATGTATGCTGCTGTAACAGCACAGCCTCCTCGCAGTTGTTGGTATGACGCAGTGATGAGCAGTGTGCATGAGGATGAGCATAAAAAGCAGTTGAACTCCCACGACTGTCAAGGCCAGATGCTGCAAGGACCATAAGCAGGAACGACGATGCCGCAGATCAGGATCGTGAACGATACCCAGGTGCCTTTGCACATCGCCCTCACCCAGGTCGGGCCCCTGCATTGGCAGAACAACGTCGAACCCGGCCAGACTGCCGTCCTCAAGCCAGGGCCCGTCTTCTTCACCATCCAGGCCCGAATCGCACGAGGCGTCAACAACGAATACGACAATCTCCAACGCTTTCTGCCAATTGCCGTCGTATCCGTCAGCGTCGTCACACTAGGTGTCGGCGCCGTCTACTTTGCCGGAGCCTATGCCGCAGCTGGAAGCGCTTCTGCCGTCGCAGCCAACATTTCAGCACAGCTGGCCACCAAAGCTCCCACCGTGCGCAAGCTGTATCGCTATGCGCGCAAGTATCAGACCGTCGCCAGAATCGGCAATATGATTGGCATCGGCGGAAGTATGCTGGCGGGTACCAAAGTGGTCGCAGCCGAACAGCAGCAGGCTGAAGAGCAGCAAGAGACTCAGAGCTCACTTTTCGGCGGTTTCATGCGCAAGAAGACCAAGAAGGAGGAAAAGAAACAGACAAAGGAGTCGATGAAGATTCTCCAGGGCCTGGTCGCAGGTAGTGTAGTCAGGTATGTCGCTCACGATTCTAGAAAGTTTTACCACTTGCAGGCCACAAAACTGACCTTTCATTCTGACTTCCTCGTTTCAGCTCGCCGGGCTGGTACCTCAACCGTGACCGCACGCTGCGTATTGTCGGAGGACCACGAGCGACTCAAGTCGACGACTTGCTCATCATCGAAACAGACACCTTGGAGCCCTTCCGTATCATTGAAGAGGACGGGAAGACCTTAGCCAAAGGTCAATCCCAGCAGGAGATCATCGAAGCAGGTCAACAGGCTCAACTTCGTGCGGCGGCCGGAGCCGCGGCAGCTGCGGCGGAGAACCAAGACCCTACGCACACCGATGCACACATCCCTCTGACAGTCGACGAGAACTCTCAGCTCCGACGGACCAAGAGTACCCCCGATCATGCGGCGTTGGCCGCTGCCGCTGATGCTGCTGCTCTTCACTCAGACTCGGATTCCGACTCGGAGGACGAGCAGCAGGCTAATGGCGCCCGATCACCGCCGGGCTACAGTGCGGCGGTCAAGGGTAAACTTGTGGAATGGGGAGCAAGTATCAATGGCATGACGGAGGAAGCTCTGCAGCGCGGCGCTTCCATGTATTCTCGCTTCCGTAGTCCCAAGGCTTCAGGCACAACGACACCAAACTCCGCTTCGGTCGAACAAGCGTCCAAAACCCCGGCGTCTGGTGCCCAGCTCAGTCCAGCTAAGGAGAAGCAAGGCATCTTGGACTACACCTCCGTCGCTGAGAAGGTCAAGACTGACACGAAAGAGGGCAAGAAGGAGTCGAGCGCCTCTCCAGATGATGGCGGTCTGAAGGAGGAAGGAGAAGTGTCTCCCCTGACTGCGCTCCTGGAGATGGGCTTCTCTCCCATCGAGGCAAACACAGCCCTTCGGAATCACAATGGCGATCTCAAGGCGTCCATCGAAGAGCTGCTGCGGAAGGATGGCGAGGCTCTGACTAAACTCGCCGCGTCTACTCCTCTTCCGAGCTCTCCGCCAGCTGTCGCTGAGGGCTCCGAGGGAGTCCTACCTTCCAGCGCCAATACGGTCACGACCAGCGTAGGAACAGTCCCCGACAGTGTGTCCCTCGCAGCCAAGATTCCAGCTGGCATGGCGTATTCCCGGCCCGCTGCTCCAGCCTCGCCACAGCCACAGACACCCTCCAAGCCACCGTTGAAGGTGGTCGGAGGCGAAGAGCTCGAAACGCCGCACTGGACGCAGAAAGCACAACAAACATACACGGCGGCCACTTCGACCGAGTTGGGCAAGTTTGCACAGCAGCAAGTGATTGACCGCGGCCTGGCATTCGCGACTGGAGACATTGCAGGAGCTACTGGTTTTGGGGCAAGGAAGACGGCGTCGGCGATGAGGACGTCGACTCAGAAGAAACAGCAGCAGCAGCTAGAAGCGGGGACGAAGAAGCATGAGGGCTACATGAGCTTCCTGAAGAGGAGCAAGAGCGAGGCGGTCCCGAGCGCGGGCAAGAAGAGAACATGACATACACGAGACATTGTTGATAACATTGTACTTGCTCGCTGACGAACGAGGCCGCTTCCTTGCTTTACTTCCTTGGATATACCATATACCAGCGTAGTCCTTGGCATCTCCTGATTAATCGGATGTAGATATGATAGGATACAATAATAGAGGATATATACGCGATTCTTTAGAGCAAAGTTTTTGGGCGCATTCAAACGCACGCAAAGCACATGTTTCACCATCCCCACGTTCCAGGTCCTTCAAGGCGAAAATCGTCAAAGAGGTGGAAGGCAAGTAAGAATGGTGAGCTGTAATGGCTTGGAGAGCACCAGATACCATATCGAAATCGGACGTACCTCCTTTCATTCCTTTTTTGCCGCCGCTGATCCAAGAAGTGACCCAGCCTACAGCAAAACACGCAAAGCGTAAGTTTGTAACCTACCGTCTTCATCAGTTGGCCTCAATGGGTGGCAAAACAACTTACCGCCATAAAAGTCTCCTTCCTGAGGCTTGACCTTTTCTCCGTCGGCGAAGCATTCCCAGGTCCCGACAGTGTTGGGATCCGTCTGAGGCGATGGGTAGAAGCATAGGTGCTCCTTTAGATCGCGTGCAAGCGGAGTCGGGCTTGGGTATGACCAGATGCGGGCGCGGACGATTGGCTCGAGCTGGTCGGCGCTCGTGCCGTTGAGGACCTTTTCGGGAGGGACCAGGTCCCAGTAGTGAGCGATGCTGTCAAGACCAGTTTCGGAAGGAAATTTGCGGAGAGCATGTCAGGGAATACAGAAGGGTATGAGACGGGTGGCAGAGAGACGACTCACCCTTTCCATTCGCACATCGTGTGGCGAGCACGACTCTCTCTCAGGAACTTCAACCTGACATCTTGCGGCGGGAACTGTAGGAGAAAAAATGCCGTACACGGTGTAGGAATCGCCGTCGTATCATGTCAAAGCAATAAGGTGACACAAAGACACATCGAAAGCATGAGCTCGTGTCGCTTTTCAACAAGGTCTGCATGTTTTGTCAGCTTTTGGAAGGAGACAGCGAAGGCGACTCACGTAGTAGGTCGGTGGGTGGCTCGTCTCCTTGACGGCCCAGGCATGATCCGAGTCTGCAATGGTGACTGCAACCGCCCCGCTCTGTGGAGGTGGCTGCCACACGACCTTGAGGTTGTAAGGCACTCGCTCGAGCGCAGGAGGTCGAGGATAGTTCCACACCTGCAAAATGAAGAAACGTCCATTGATGGGGCCGGGGATATATACGCTCAGGATTTGCTTCCGCATTCACGTGAGCGTTCTGGCTGTGTGACTCACGCTCTCAACGGTCCGGACTGCGTTGCTCATGCTTGCCACTACTGCTATTGCTGCTCGAGGTCGATGACATGCATTCTCAGTAGCGTCGATGCGAGGTGGGATCGACTTTGAAGATGAGGTCATTCGGGCGCGCGCCGTTTTCTTATCTTATCACTCCGGGATCTGGACGGATCTGCCCAGCAAATTGGTTGCGCCACGATTCTGGGAGCGCAACCGCCCCCGGTATGTCGAGCCCCACCCCGATGCAGCTCCCTGCCGAGGGCGACCCCACCAGCAGCAACCATCTCGACTTGAGCATCTCGACCTTGCTCGGTAGCATCGTCATCGGAGGCGTCCCTCGTCTCCAATCTCACTCTTACACATACACACACACACACACGAACAGCAGCAGACGGCATGTCTGGACAACCGACCTGGGCCGAGGTCGAGGAAGCCGCATGGCTCAGTGGTAAGCATCCGTAGCATTCGCCAGCCCCCCCACACTGTGGCCCGAGCTGAACACCATCACCTTCCCCGGGCTTCTCAGATGATTCCCAGCACACAAGGGAAGGCTCCAGCGGGCCATCCTCACTCATCCCAGCATGGCAGCGCAACGACCAGGACGTCACAGACTTTGGGCCAGTCACCCTCTCCCTCGACCGCGACATTGTCGTGGTAGACTGCCCAGACTGTGGGAAACCAGTCATCGAACGCTTCCTCAGCTTCCACCAACGTGAGCAAACCTCACTCTCTCCTCAACAGATGTTCTCTGGCATGCTGACTTGTCTTTTGTCTCCTGGTAGAGAACTGCGCGCTGGTGCAAGATATTGTAAATGGCCGCATATCCGCGTCTGTACTGGAAGGCAAGCGGCGCAAGAGGGCTCGCTCCATAGGTATGCACTTGATCATGCTCAATCCTCCAATTGCTCGCATCATGCTGAAGGCCCCATCTCGAACATGCTCTGCTATACAGACTCTCCGGGCCCTGGCGATGCATCTGTCACCGGCGCAAGTACATTCGACGGTGACGGAGACTATGGCCCTCCCAAGAAAAAGAGTCGCAAAGAAGAAAAGCTGGCCGAAGCAGCTGCTCGTCGCAAGGCTCGTCTGCAGGAGAAGGAAGCAAAGGCACTCAAGAAGAAGAACCGGATGAGCAAGGGCGACCCACTCAATGTCGATCGACAGTGCGGTGTCGTCACCGAGAAGGGCCCATGCTCGCGCTCGCTCACATGCAAGTCCCACTCCATGGGTGCCAAGCGAGCCGTGCCTGGCCGGTCCAAGCCCTACGACGAGCTGCTCTTCGAATGGCAAAAGGCGACCAATCCGGCATTCTTGGCCAAGCTGCAGGAAAAGGAACGCATAATGGCTGCTGCGGCTCGGGAGCGAGAACAGACGCGGGCTCGCAAGCTCGAGGCGAAGAAGAAGAAGGTCATTGTGCCCAAGAAGAAGGCGGGCAGCAAGCTGGGCGATGGGAAGAAGAAGGGTTCGAAAGACGGGGCGGGCGGGAGCCTCAAGGACGGGACGTTGCTCGGAGACAGAGGCGAGGGGCTCGACGGAGCCAGGTCTGGCGGGCTTGGGTCAGGACCGGATCCAGATGCGGACATGTACACCCAGGGCGCGTCCGAGGTGGACGTCGAGGTTGAGTTCGAGTCGGTCCTCGAGGCAATTCGAACAGCGGCGATGGCGCCAAAGACAATGGCGATCCCATTGGCTGTGTCGGGGCGAAATTTTGGATCAGGCGCGTTTGCGCACAAGGCAATGCGGTATCGCGCATTACGAGCTGGTCCACCGATTTTTTGAACGGGCACGGTGAGATCGCATGCAGACATCCGAAAAGCGAGCAAAAGAACAGCCCAGCAATCATGTACATACACCACACAACATTCTTCACGCATCATACACACTGTAGCGAATAATTCATCACAGCATTCAAGTTCATCTCGTTTGCTCCAACGCACGCATGAGCAATCAGCCACTCTTGTCTATGTTGACGCTATTGCTTCCATATGGTAAAACTATACAAACTCCTTGTCCGTGATGAGGCGATATGCTTCTCTGTAGCGCTCCTCAGTCTTGCTGATGATCTCGGGTGGTAGGACAACATTCTTCGCTTCCTCCGACTTGGAGGGGTCATACGCAAGCTTGTCAAGGCCTTCCGACTTGAGCCAGTCTCGGACAAACTGCTTGTCGTACGATGCCTGTCCTCTTCCAATCGCATAATCCGCGGCCGACCAGAACCGGGACGAGTCTGGAGTGAGCACCTCATCGACGAGGATCAGGTAGCCCTCAAAAGAGCCCAGGGAGCCTTGTGAGGAGATCTTGGTGGGCGACTGTCCGTGCTCGGGCAAAGGCGAGGCGACTAGGCCAAATTCAAACTTGGTGTCTGCGATGATGATGCCTTTGGAGGCTGCATGCTCGGCGGCGCGGGAGTAAAGCGCAATCGCAGCTTTGCTCACGGCGTCAGCGAGAGGTTGGCCGACCAGCTCGGAGACTGGCACAAGCCACAAGCATGGAGACTTCTTCAGCTATCTGCAAGCGCTGGCCATTGGCACACATCGGACAGGACAAGCTCACCTTTGTCAGGGTGAATGTTCTCGTCGTGTTCTCCTTGCTCAGCCTTGGTGCTGGGGGTGAAGATGGGCCCGTTTGGTATTTGCTGACTCTCTTGAATGCCCTCTGCAAGTTTGATGCCGTGCACTGTTCCCGAGCGCTTGTATTCAGCCCATCCTGAGCCGGTGAGATAGCCTCGGACGATGGCTTCGATGGGGACCACTTGCGCCCGACGCACGAGCATGGTCCGACCCTCGACTTGCGCTTGTGCTCCTGCTGACAAGGCCCCCCGCAGTTCCTGGGGAAATTCGGAAGGAGAGGTGGCCAGTACGTGAGAGGGAAGGATGGAAGGCGTCAGGAGCTGGAACCAGAAGGTGGAGAGTGCGTGGAGCAGGCGGCCTTTGTTGGGGATGCCTGAGGCGAGGATGATGTCAAATGCGGAGATCCGATCGGTTGCTACGAATAGCAAGGCTCCAGACTCTGATGCTGTCGACGCATCATACACATCTCTGACCTTGCCGCGTGCGACGAGAGGCAGAGGCAAGTCCGTCGTCGTAATGACTGCAGCTGGCGATGTCATCTTCTGTTCTGCTGTGTGCTGTACTGTCGCCAGAAGATGGCCAGGGATTGTCGCCCAGAATAATTTGGGAAAGCGTTGGTGTCATTCGGAGAAAAGGCCCCGAGGCCACGTGGTGTGAGGAACCACGTGATTGATCGACGAGTCGCGCTCGGGCGCCGCTTTGTGTGTTGCGCTTGGACAAGAACTTGCGCGGCTCTCTCTCTCTGAGGCAAGCTCACGACCACCAACGACCACTCAACCAGAGAGACAGAGAGAAGGAGCCATGTCACCTTCCATCGCAGATCAACCGCAGCAGCCACTGAGCTCGGCCGCTGGTCTGCTTGCCCTCCTCGACGACGACCAGCCAGAACTCGTCGCATACGCCCTCCAGGAGCTCGACAATGTCGTCCATGCACACTGGACAGAAATCGCAGACTCTGTCTCCAAACTAGAGATCCTCTACGAAGATGCGGCCTTCCCAAACCGACAGCTCGCCGCGCTCCTCGCCTCCAAAGTATACTTCCACCTTGCTGAGTTCGAAGATGCTCTCAACTTTGCTCTCGCTGCCGGTCCCCTCTTCAACGTCGAACAAAAGAGCGAATATGTAGACACTGTCGTTTGTAAGCATCACTCGCCCCTTGCATCTTCCGTCAGCCGCAAAGCTGATATCTCGCATTCTGTCATCCTCAGCGCAAGCCATTGATACCTACATCAAGCTCAGCAACGACGCGCTTCCGTCAGAACCCTCTACCAGCGCGACCGGTGCCTCCCAGCCCTCCCTCGCCAGCCTCAAGACCATCGTCGACCAGATGTTCGAACGCTGCATCTCCTCATCCGAATTCAGACAGGCTGTCGGCATTGCATTAGAGACACGCCGACTGGACATCATCGAACGCGTCTTCAGCGTCTCGCAGGATCGGGCCTTGCTCGCGTACACTTTAGATGCCGTCATGACAGTGGTACAGAGCCTCGACTTGCGTAACAAGGTCCTCCACCTCCTCGTCAAGCTCTTCCAGTCCCTCTCCACTCCGGACCACTTTTCCATCTCCCAATGCTACGTCTACCTCAACGCGCCTGAGCTGGCAGCCACTCTCCTCTTCGACCTCGTCCAGTCGGCCAACTCTGCCTCCTCCTCTAGCCTGATCAACACAGAGAATGACCCATTACTTGTTGCCTCCCAGATTGCTTTTGATCTGGCCGAGAGCGCGACTCAAGAATTCCTCGAAATTGTCAGGGCTGGCATCCTGGAGAAGAGCGGCGGTAAGGCAGTCACCGCGTCGTCGACAGCCAACGACGAGAACATGGCGGTTGACGAGGATGCCAAGGATGACAAGCCCTCCGAAGCCTCCGCTGCCAACACCCAGCTCGGCCGAATTCGCTCCATTCTTCAAGGCGAGGAGTCGATTCAACTTTACCTTGACTTCCTCCGTCGTTCTAACAAGGCTGACTTGCCTGTGCTCAAGGCTATCAAGGACGCTCTCGACGCGAGAAACTCCGTGTACCACAACGCGCTCACCTTTGCCAATGCCTTCGCGCACGCTGGTACGACCTCGGACCAATTTCTGCGCGACAACCTCGAGTGGCTCGCAAAAGCTAGCAACTGGTCCAAGTTTAGCGCTACCGCTGCGCTCGGTGTCATCAACAAGGGCAACTTGGCCGAAGGTGTCTCTATTCTGCGTCCTTACCTACCCGGCGATGTCAGCTCCAGCATTTATTCTGAAGGAGGCAGCTTGTTCGCTCTCGGTCTCATTCACTCCAACCATGGTTCGGCCGAGGTGATGGACTTGCTCAGGTCTTCGCTGCGCAACAACCCGTCCGAAGTGGTCCAACACGGTGCAGCTCTCGGCCTAGGCGCGGCTGGGATGGCCACTGGCTCGGAGGAGGTGTACACACAACTGCGTGACATTCTCTTTACGGACAGTGCCACCGCCAGCGAGGCCGCTGCCTATGCCATGGGTCTGGTCATGCTGGGTACCGGAAGTCCTCAAGCAGTCGAAGAGATGCTCCAGTACGCGCATGAGACTCAGCACGAAAAGATCATCCGAGGTCTGGCCATGGGTCTGGCGATGCTCTTCTACGGTAAAGAGGAAGCAGCTGACACGATGATCGACACCCTTATGGCCGACAAGGATGCCATTTTGAGATATGGAGGCACTTACACCATTGCCCTCGCGTATGCAGGCACGGGAAACAACAAGGCGATCAAGCGCCTGTTGCATGTTGCCGTGTCTGACGTCAACGACGATGTGCGCCGCGCGGCTGTGACCAGTCTTGGTTTCCTTCTGTTCAGAAACCCATCGCAGGTACCCCGGATTGTGGAGTTGCTGAGCGAAAGCTACAACCCTCACGTTCGTTACGGAAGCACACTCGCCCTCGGCATTGCTTGCGCTGGCACAGGACTCGACGAGGCTCTGGATTTGCTCGAGCCAATGCTGAAAGACCCCGTCGATTTCGTCCGACAAGGCGCCAGTCTCGCCCTCTCGATGTGTCTTATTCAGCAAAACGACGCTCTGAACCCTCGCGTCGGAATCGTGCGGAAGAAATGGGAGAAGATCTTGACGGACAAGCACGAGGACGTGATGGCCAAGTTTGGTGCTGCATTGGCACAGGGACTCGTCGATGCCGGTGGTCGAAATGTCACGATTGGATTGCAGAACCGGGGCGGAGGAAAGAACATGCCGGCAATCGTGGGCATGGCGCTCTTCACCCAGTTTTGGTACTGGTTCCCACTCGCCCACTTTGCCAGTCTGGCATTCTCCCCGACAGCGTTGATCGGACTGGACAGAGATCTTCGCATTCCCGAGTTTGAGTTCAGGAGCAATGTCCGCCCGAGCCTTTTCGCGTACCCCACAGCGGCAAAGGTGGAGAAGGAGAAGAAGGTAGAGAAGGTGGAGACGGCTGTGTTGAGTACTACGGTGAAGGTCAAGGCACGGATGAAGCGGAAGGAGAAGGAAGAGGCAGCCGGTCAAGGCGGAAGCGGGATGGATGTTGATGAGCCTGCTACTCCAGCCGTGGAACGCTCGACGGCCAACTTGCGGGCCGCTGACGACGATGCGATGAAGGTGGATGACGAGGGAGGTGCGACCGGCGCGAGCAAAGAGGCTGGATCGACGTCGAAAGAGGGCGGAGTTGCCGCTGGTACGACCCGCACCGGTAAGCGAGGCAAGCAGGAACCCAACTCGGAAATGCTGCCGAACTATTCGAGAGTGGTACCCGCTCAACTGCCCTACGTCGACTTCCCCAGCGAAGGACGGTATGCACCTGTGCGACCCATCGCCCGCGCCGGCGTTTCCGGTTCCTCTACTCCATCGTCGGGCGGCAAGGGCAAGGAAGCTGCATCGGCTCCTACTCTTACTGGCACCACGGAGAGCATCCGCAAAGCAATCCAGCTGTCAGCCTCGTCGTCGGCAATCACATCCTCAACCTCGTCGGCAGGCCGATACGGCGTCGGAATCCTGCTTCTGATCGACCGCAAGAGTGGAGAGCAATTCGTGCCTCTGTTCAAGCCCGAGTCCACTGGCGAGGAAGAGGGCCAACAGGCAGGATCCGGTGGTGACTCTGGAGCTGTGGCGGAAGCAACGATTCGGGGAACGAATGATAGTGAAGAGGGAGCTGCCCGTGAACAGACCGGTGTTGCCCCTCCTGCGTCATCTTCGTAGAGCCGTTCATCGAAATATCCAATCTTCCATCCTTCCTTGCTTTATGCTGCCTGACGTATGCGCATTTGATCGTGTGATTCAGACCCAGGTAACCTTCTTTTCACAGACAGAACCCACAGGGCTACAGAACAAGGGAAAGGGTCCTTGAGTCCAGGCGCGAGGTTCGGAAGGGGGATGCAAAACAAACTTGCTTGAACACTATTTACACTGCTTATCATAAGGAAGGAGGCTTCTCCACCTAGCGCGCGAGCATCGGACCGTCCGAGCCCACTCCAGTCGTCATGGCTGTTGCCGACCGAATTTATGCTGGGTTGCCGTCACTGCTCCCAGCGATTTGCTGGAGCTCCGCAATCTCAGCTAGAATCTTGGCGCGTTCCGCCTCGCACTTCCGCTTATGTGCTCCGTAGTACATCCACCCGATCCGTGCCTGGTTGAGCTCGACCTGCGCCTTGGCCAGATCCTCGGCTGTGACTCGGATGACTTGGAGCGCCTCCTTGAAGCTGGTCTCCGCCTCTCGTACTGCATTTTCCGCGGAGACGGTAAGCTCCGACGCCCGTACGACTTTCCGGGCCAGGAATGCTCGCCGCTGGGCCGCTTGGAGCGACGTGGACGGAGGGGGAGAGAGAGTCGGTTGCCTCAGGCTTGGATTTGATGAGGGAGCAGCTGTCGCTTCTGGCGATTGTATTAAGTTGGAGTCATCGTGGTGCGTTATCAGATCGTCCAAGTTTGGCATTAGGTCGGCTTCACTGTAAAAGGCTCGTCGGAAGTGTAGATGATGGTCCTCGTCCTCGTCCAGGGCCATGGATACATTTGGGACAGACAAGGACATTGGATCCTCAGTATCGTCTTCGTCTTGCTCTCGCGGCGTGCTCCGCCTAAATTCGGACTGCAGAGCTTGTGACTGTTCATTTTCGGTGGTTTGATCATTCGCTGAGATTGTCTGCGACAAGGGACGACGGCCTGGCCTTGATGAACCGGTGATTGTGCTGGAGAGTGCCAGAGGAGTCCGGATCTTGATTGGTTGGTGGTGCATGATGCGGTCAAAAGCTGAGATTACTGGTTTGAATCAATGCTGAGCCTGATTTCGACCTCGACCCGAGCTGAGCCGTGACTGAACGGTAGTGGGAAGGCGTCTTTGGGAGACCACTCGGATCGACAGTCAGGTTTGATCGATACTACGAGGGTATGGGGCTTCGGTTGCCGCAGTCTGGGAGGTTCCGGAAGCGTCGTTGGTGACAGCGGGATGGCCAAAAGAAAGGCATGCAACGAATGCTCGCTAGAAAATCGAGATCTTGCCCTGCCTGTGTGAGAGCGATTGAGGCAGGGAATCGTCTCTACTCTGCACCGGAAGATGGCAAATGCCTGGTTGCTCGAGTTGTCAGTGGATTGGATGAGCTGAATCGATGTCGAGCAGTGACAAAGCCAGTCGCTGTGTGAAAATTGATCGTCGCCTCTGATGAAATGAGATCTTCTTGTGATTGTTCAAAGCCGACGGACTGCTGCTGCTGTCGCGCCGTCTGCCTCGCGGCTCAGCTTCCTGCTATTCTGCGGTCTGGCTTCCAAGGTCACGTCACGGTCGTCGAGGATGAAGATGAAAGGGAAGACGAAGGGGGAAGAGGGAAAGTGTGAGATCTTGCCTTGTTGCCATCTTCCCACACGCCCTAACGTAACAAACAAACAAAGGCTGCTACTGTATGAAGTATGAACACAAACAAAAAATGACCTGTCGCTCTCCAGCAACAGTGAACATCCCCGCTTGGTGACCAACAGCAGCGTCTATGTACAGAGGAGAACGAGAAGAAAACGCTCGAGATACTACGCCGACACACGGCCTGTCGGGTCATCAGAGCCTCGGGCGGTGAAGAAGTTGGACCTCCTCACAAACATCGAGAGAACAGCCTCAAAGATGTGATACATGCTACACACAGCCGTCGCCGAGGCCAAAAACAGGAGCAGGATCGAAAGCGTGATCCAAGCTGGAGTCTCAAATCTTTCCGGATGGCCACTCTCCGAGCTTGGGTAGGCTTCGATGACGACGGCCAGCAGGATGGCGATAAATCCACAGCCGCCCAGAAAGACGGTGACCGTTTGCACTTTGGAAATTGCGGAAGGCAGACGGGAGAGGATCAGCGAGAAGATCAACACAAGGTCTTGCCAAGCGGGGTCTACCTGCCTACTCACTCGTGAAGTAGAACAGGGCTTTGTGCTCCTGTGTTTGGCTGACACGCTCGATAAGTGTCAGCGATCTGACGGCGGGCAGGAAGCTTGGAGGTGAGTCGGTCCGAAAGACGGTGCTTCCCATGCTGCTAGGATTCTTCTCCAAGTCCGAATGTGTGATAGTCGACATCGCGGGTGTCGTCGTGATCGCTGCGGACGATTGGAATCCATCGATGGTCACCGTGTCGTCACTGAAAGTACGTTGGCAGCTGACACTGCCCTTGATTGACTGCTTTGGAAGGCGGCATGCCCCGGGAGCCCTGAAGCTCAATCTTGAAGCGTACAATCCGGCTGCAGGAGCATTCCGTGCCGGTGTCGACCTTAGATGGCCATAAAGTTTGCCAATCAGTCTGCATGCCGACAGGATGTAGAAGCCCCAGAAGAGTATGCAGGCAATGGCCCAGACGAGGAACACTGTGCTGTAGTAGTATGCTCCTCGAAGTTCGGCCGTCCAGATCTGCTGCGCGTCCAGGAGCATCTCGTGGTTGAGTGCAGTTGCGTTGCTGTACTCGGCCACCCACCGCGTCCACTTTGCCCCGGCATCTTCGAAGTGATGATCGGAGAGAAGGCCGAGATAGACACAGGTCAACGTCGGGACCAGAGGAAGGGTGAGATTGAAAATGTTCGCTGCCGTAGCTGGAATCCGATGCCTTCCGAGCACCGTTCCCTCTGACACGTGGGATGCGCGCACCGAGCTAGCCGTGGCCTGTTGACGATGTGTGAAGTCTGCAGAGTTGATGGCCCAGGTCTGGTACCAACAAGCAAAACAGATTGGCGACCACAGGACGGCATAGGTGATCCCCCGATGTGAGAACGGCAGTTCTTTCTTCCAAAAGTAGAATGTCTCGAAATAGATGCCAATGAGGCCAAGGCCGAACAGACCTTGCAACATGATCCAGACCTGCGCATCGCATGGTCCATAAGGTACGTGAGCAACAGCTGTCCCCTGCGGCGTGCATGAACCTTCCAGCTAGACTCACAATATGGAGGTTTGGTATAAGAACCTTGCCCTGCGGCCGCAAACAGAATCGAAACAGCCACAACGATCGATCGCGAATCTTGTAGCCCACCAGCGCAGCAATCACGAGCGTGAACAGCAGGTTGCACCCAATTTGGAACTGTAGGAACTCGTATGTCCATTGCGGCCTCGGCCAGGCAACGATCGTCCAAAGAAAGCTCTCCACATCGTCCGCCGTCTGAAAATCCGGGAAACGCGCTCGTGAGAACGACCGATCTCTTGAGAGCCAGGTTGGCGGTGGTGGCGGAGGAAGCTGGAAGGATGTGTACAGATCCATCTGACTGGGAAGAGGCCTGTGTAAGTGAAGACAAGAACGACGTGAGCAGGCTCAGCCGGTTAAGCTGGAGGTCGGGCAAAGGCAACAAGGATGCCACGCGGACAGCATGTCAAGTCTCTTCTTTAAGTTGCTTTGCATTCGACCATGTGGCGAATGTCATGTCGAGGCGGCATGCCTCGCGCTCGGGCAACATTTTGCTAGGCTTGATAGTTTGTTCCAGATTTGCGCTGGGTTATCAACACCATTGAGACCTCCCTCGGGTTGACGAAGAGGGGCGACAGAATCAGAGAATGCAGAAAAGCCGGGTTCAAGTCCGGTATGGCCCAAGTAGCAGTACTGAGAAGAGTGCGGGAGAGATTGATGAGAACAAAGGAGAGCACGGTCCCTCGCTCCTCTTTTGAGCTGACTGCGGCGGGTCGTGCCTGTTCATTGAGAACACTCAGACTGAGAAGATGATTATCATGCTCTTGACATTTTTGTTTCGAAAGAGAGACCAGAACAACAAAACAACATACTGGACTGGAAAGAGGAGGGTCAGAAGAGGGGTGCGCGGGTGGAAAGTGGTTGGGACGGAGGAGAAGGAGGTCAAAGCGCACAAAGGGGACGAAAGAAGAGTGAGCTGTGGATTGGATGTGTGTATTGGGACTAGAAAGAGCGAAAAAGTGAGAGAAGAGGCCCAGGCGTGTGCACGGATCGCCTCAGTCTCGTTGCCCGAGGACCTGAGCTTCCCAAAGAGGTGGAGGGATAACAGGAAAACCCGATGACTAAAGAAAGCCGGACTGGCCCAGGCTCACGCTCGGCCTTGAATTTTGGTGGTGAGCGGCAGCCGGCTACATGAGTGATGTTTGGAAAGATCCTCTCCCGTAATGGGAGGCATAGGAAGGAAGGCAGCTCGATCTCAACGTCAACATCAGTACAGCAGTTCTTCGAGGAGTCACATATCGTCATCCTCAATCTGAGAGGGCTTGAGCAATCCAGGGACCCTGGCCGCCTGCTCGCGCTCCTGGTTCGCCAGTCGTGCCGCTTCAGCCTCCTTCTCCTCGATGAACAGGTCCGCGTTGTCGTCGTTGCCGGCTACTTCGCGACTTGTGATAAGGAAGTCCCGGAGACCGAGCTTGTACGATGTGAGGTCCTTCGACTGAGTGCACAGGCTCTCCACGAACGCATCTATGTATTGTCTGCGGAATCCGAAGTACGAAATGTCAGCCTGAGGTTCCGAATTGTGCAAATTTCAGATCTGCATACTCACGGCTTGACGTGTGGGAACGCGTTTTTCAGCAGGTTGGACGTGTACTGGCGAATAAAGAGCTGATTGGTCATGGCAGGATCTTGCACCTGGGATGGATCCCACAGAGGCGCTTGGACCTGTCCGCTTTCGATCAGATCGTAGATCCGCGCCAGGACCAGTGCTTGCGATTTGAAACCTTAGCATGGGGAGATGGAGCGTCAGCACTAAGCAGGCTAATCATCATCTTCGTCTCAAACTTACCACTCTTGTGATCCGTGTCCGTCAGCACAAAGAAGATGTCCTGAATAATGCTAAGCAGGTACTGCTGGTAGAAGCCATTCTGCACAGCCGGCTCGGACTGCGCAATGCTGTTGATCATCTCCAAGCAGATGTTCAGACCGACATCAGCAACGTCTCGCATCGTGTGCTTGATCGCCCAGATCACCGAATCCATGACCAGCTTGAACTTCTCGCTAGAGAGGGCCAAGAGCGCGACAAAGCATTGCGCATTGATAGCTCGTAGCAGCCGGAAGAATGCGCCGCGGTGTTCGGGGTACTCGCTCATGTCCTGGTTGATCATGTTCAGCGTGGGCTCGAAGACGGCGTCAAGGATAGGGTGGATCTGGCTCATCAAGAGGGGACCCATCCGATTTATGATGGTCGCCATCACATTCAGAACCTCAGCATCACGTGCAGGAGGGACGTTGCGGTTGTAGTCGCCCAAGATGGCCTCCAGCAATCCGGGAATATAAGTGCTGTTGACGTACTGGAGGTCGTCGGTTCGCTTGACAACCGTCTCGATTAAGCGCAAAATCTCCTTCTTGACTGTTCGCAAGCCCCGCACGATTGGAGTACGAGTGGCGATCAAGCCCTCCGAAGCGACGCGGGCGTTGATGATGCCGCTGACAGTTGTGTAGAGTGCAAACATGTCCAGGTAGATGCGGTTGATCTGCGGTAGGAAATGCGGCCCAATCGATATGCACGCCGCCACATTTGTTTTAAGGACATTGGATAGCAGCTTGATCTGCTCGCTTTCCGTCAGAATGTCGACATTCTGTTTTGCTTGCTCCATTGTATTGTCCCACTGAAGAAAAGATAGTCAGCATGTCATCAATATCTCTTCGGAAGCCAACAGTTTATCTGCCATGTTGTACTCACTGCTGTATTGGGAATCTCCATGAGGTTCTTGATGAGTCGCTCGCGAGCTTGCTGCTGCGGCTGAGCGGCAATCATGTAGCCAGTTGCCTCGTAGAAGGTGTGCACCTGCAATGGCGACAGGTCATATGTGATGCGATGCAAACTCCTGAGAATGTCGTCAATGAAGGGCTCCGTCTCGCCGGACTGGAGAATGACGAAATGCTTCTTGCACTTTTGAGCGATCTTGAGGAAAGTGTCGCAGGCCATATCTTGCACACCTGTGAAGGCACACAAATACGGATGTCAGCATACAGATGGCAGCTCATCGCGATTCCACTTCAACTCACCCTCGTGTGTCTCGTGCATGAATTCGAAGTTCTTGTTGACCACAGTCTTCAAGAATCGCCAGTGCGCCTTGAGGAACCGTGGGTACTGTCCGACGATGTACATTATATTGGAAGCAACGACCGCCTTGTTGTCCTTCCCTCGCTTCATCTCGCACAAACCCAGCAGGTCCTTGATGACGATGACCAGGAAACGCTTCTCAGCATCTTCCGACATTGCGCCTGAGATCGATCCGATGGCCCAGCATAGGGTGTTCAGATTTGTCCACGACCATTCCGAACCGTCGACCTGCTTTTGCAGCTTCTCTGTCATTATCGTCTCCGTGTCGATGGTGTCGAGATGGGTCAGGTACACCAACACCTCACGCATGCTCTTGTAAAGAACGATGGTATCGCTCTCCTTCAGCTGCTCCCTGACGATTTCTCCCTCATCATTCTCCACGATCAGCACCTGTTCGCAAAGCATAGAACGGACAAAGTCAGCATAGCTCGAAGTTGAAGGCATTCTTGCAGATGCACGCATTACATACTTCTTCTGGCTTGACCATCTTCTCGATCATAACAAGCCGCAGGTTCGACAAGATGTCCGAGTAGATGTTTTTCCGCATCGCAACGGCTCCGTTACCCAAGCCGGATCCTACCAAGGCGCCTGCGCCTCCATTGCCCAGGTTTAAACCCAAGATTGGGTTCATGTCCGACAACGGCATTGTAGACATCTCCTTGTAGAGCTGTGGATCAAGTTAGTCCCACAACAGAAAGGCTCACTCAGCGTCTGGAACTCATCAGATGGTAACGTGACACCTGCTCACCTCGCTGACGAGCTTGGTCCAGTACTCGAGGCAAATCTTGAAGATTTCGCGTTCGTTCACCTGGCTGACCTTGATCAGGTACAGGTGCGCATTCAGCAGCAGATCTTTGTTTTCCTCATTCTCGACCAGCTTCAAATGGTTCATGAAGAAGTTCGACAAGAAGATGGCAAGGTTCAGGACCAGTTCCTGGTCGGCATCTGCAGAATCTTCGTACGCCGCCGCTATGTCTGCGTGGTGGAATTGAGAATGAAAGAAGTCAGTAAGCAGTTGGACTTGTCCGGCTTGCCTGACACTCTGGACTTACCGGTGCTAGGAGGAATCATGCGGTTGATGACGGTCATGACCATATTGAATAACACCACGAACTTCGGGTCGTACTCTGGTCCGACCTGCAGGCCGGCAATTTCAGCAAGGCACTTTAGGGTCACGTTTCGGAAGGCTGGGACTTCGAGGAACTGCGAAAAGGATTGAGGTAGATGATGGTCAGCACATCACTCTGAATGATGGAGAAGAAGAGCTGCCAAGGAGTGGAATCGGCCGCCTACTTACTCTGTCGATGAGGGAGTCGATCACAGCCGTCTCAAAAATGTAGCCAAGGGGAATCCAGTTGAGGAAACGGAGCATGGTCTCCAGAGTAGCCTTGATCAGACTGGGTTTCTGAGCCTTCTCGAGGACCTCGGTGCATAGCTGGAACACCTCCGAGAACTCTCCGCACATCTGATTCTTGAGGTGCTTAGTCTTGGCCTGAGTCATCTGCTCCGCAGAGAAGTCGAAAATCTCTTCGGAGAGCAGGCGGAGAATCACCATGTTGTTCTCGCAAAGCGGAATGGAGGTTCTGGAGGAGGCGACGATCTCTGGGATGAAGCTCGGCCATTTGTCTGGCCATTCTTGTTTTAGGATCTGGGAAGGTGAAAGGGTCAAGACGTGAGTAAGGCGGCACCAGCTTTATGCATTCATTCACTCTCGGAGTCGTACCTGGATCAGGGTGGTGTCGAGCTTGTTGATGAGGGTCTTTTCCACTTTCAGGTTTTCTTCCTTTGAGGTGAGTGAGACGATGAGCTCAACGACGAAATTACGGATACCTGGCGGAAAGCACATGGGAAGTGAGCAGCGGCCAACATTCGGTTTGTGGTTAGGTGCACATACCTAGCTGTTGGTCCTGTGGCAGCGTCTTCCATCTTGTTGCAATCAACTTGTCTAATATTTGCAAAGAGATGTACTGCGCGCAGCAAGAGGAAGAGTGAATATTGAGCAGAGGCAAGGAGTATGCGCAGGTAATCTCAGAAAGGCCTCACCTTCGTCTGAGAGTTGGATGAGGTGCTCAAAATAGCTGGTACTCGTTGCCATGCGTCCGGATGCTCTTGAAACTGAGCCAAAACTGTCTGCGCCTGTTTTTGTTCTGCACCTGAGGAGGTGAACATGGCATTGACCACGCGGTCCAGGAGCCCGACATCAATGTCGTTCGAGAAGTCAAGGATTCCCTGATTGAGCGCATAAGGAGTCAATCGTGATCAGCGGCTCCAATCAAAGAGTGTCCCAACAAAAAGATGGACTCACCTCCATGATGAGTTCGTAATGGACACAAGACGGATGGACGTGTTGTAGGTGGCGGGACTGAGCCGGTTTCAGCGGGACAATCGCAGACAAACGGGGAAGGGCCGCAGAGTCAGAGCGCACAATGCGAGACGAATAGGTGCCTGCTGTCGATACGCGTACAGATGCTCAGGGAAAAGCTCTGGCGGCGGCAGCAGCAGCAATGAGGGGGCCCAGAATTGACGTGCGCTCGGATGTTGATCGACTTGGGATTGGGGGTGCAGCTGGAGCGGAAAGGATGCGAAAGAGGACGAGGACACGGACGAGGATGCGCAGATACAGAGAGCGCGTCGAAGCCACCGAGATGCTGATGAGGACGCGTCTGTGGAGTGCGTGTGGTCGTGATCGTTCTCGCTGTTGTTGTTGTTGGTGTCAGGCGCGATCAGATGTGGATGGACCTGGCGAGGGAACAGGCAAGCTTTGCCCGATTCGAACCACAGCCACGTGCGTATCCAAGCCACGTGGCCAGAAAGTTCCGAGCGCAACACGTTGTGAGTGAGTGAGCGCATGTCGCTGAACCCTGCTGTGCATGCAACAGGGCGAGGGCAACCAACTACAGGCACATCTTCCACTTGCACTTCCACAGGCAACCGCGTCCTTCTCATCGCCCTATCCATCCAGACAAAGCTCGTCAGTCGCATCTGCGCTCGTCGGAGCTCCCAGTCTCTGGCTTTGGTACTGGGCGCCCCCTTCCCCCGCCTCGCGACTCACCTCCGCCTGAAGCATCTTACCGTGCGCACTTCTAGGTCAATTCAGCACCATGAAGGTAAGTCATCGCCTTGCGGTGGGATGGGCACTCTCCTGTCATGCTGAATCTGGCCGACTCCATCATGTTCTGCAGTTTGGCAAACACCTCGCCTCTCAACAAATATCGGGATGGGCTCCCTACTACATCGACTACAAAGGCCTCAAGAAGGTGAGTGCGGCCCTTTCAGTGTCCTTGATCTCGGCCTCTTCGCTGACGATCCCCGCCTGCATGTATCGATCTTCCTCTTCCTGCGCCACAGATTATCAACTCCCTAGAGAAGGGTCGATTGGCCGATGCAGCCCTATTGGCAACCCGTTCGAGGCCAGAGTCCGACTCTGTCCCAAGCTCAAGCCCCGCCTTTTCTTCCGCTCTCAACAGCGGAACCCTCGCCCCTGTAACTGATGTCCCCGCCCAAGGAACATCGGTGCTAGTCTCCCCTACCTTACCGCCAAATTCCTCGATTGATCAAGTCGTCGCTTCCTCCTTGGCCAGCCAAGATTCATCCGGCGTCGGCATGCCGCCTGCTGCTGCCCAAATTCTACCAGAAGATTCCGGCAGCGCAGAACTAAAGCAGCACCGTGCTCTGTTCTTCTGGAAACTAGAACGCGAACTAGAAAAGGTGAGCAGAATGCAGATTTGAGGACGACCTTTTGTCCTTACTCATTGTCAATTCGGGCACCGTGTCCCATTCATGCGCGCGCAGATCAACACATTCTATCTTCAAAAGGAAGCAGAACTCAAAGATCGACTCAAAATGCTCCTGCATAAACGACAAGCCATTGAGTGCCGAGTAGCTGCACTCCCCGCCGCGGCATCAGCTGCAGGAAAGAATTCGTCGTCAGCTGACGCAGCGGATCCAGTCCTAATTCCTTCCACTCGAGTCACCCGCCGAATCAGTAAAGACAGCCCCAGCTTCATTGCCCTCTACGAAGGCTTCAGGTACTACGAAAAGGACCTGAGCAAACTGCAACAATTCATCGAACTCAATGCTACCGGGTTTCGCAAAATCCTCAAGAAGTGGGACAAGCGCTCAAAATCGCAGACCAAGGAACTTTATCTGGCGCGCCAAGTCGAAGTACAGCCCTGCTTCAATCGCGAGTTCATCGCCGAAATGTCGGACGTAGCTGCACAGAACCTACTCGAGCTTGAAAACATTTCCGAGTCGGACGGGAGCCGTTTGCCTTTCTCCTTCTCCTCCCGATCCGATGTCAATGGCTTCTCAGGCTTGAACGGCAACAACGGATTCGCCGCTCGAGCTGACGCCATCTCCGCAGAGAAGCGGCTCGACTTTGCCGCTGCGCGTGAGCTCGAGATCGATACCCTGTCCGACCTGGAAAAGCATCTTTCCACCTCTCTTGAGAACGGCCGTATCGAGCAGGCCCGGTCCATGATTCGAGCCGCACTGTCCAGCGAGGATGAGGTTTCTGTCGCGCGCATTGTGTGGAGAGCCCTCCTCGAGGTGCCTGACGAACGAGCACAGCATGCTCTCGAGGCGGACATCCCCAACTACAACTTTGTAGATGACATCAACTTTCGCACCTGCCTGCACGAAGCCGCCCTTGCGGGTAGTCTCATCCTGGTGCGCGCCTGTGTGGAGCGTGGTCGTGTGGATGTTGGTCGTCGGGATGTCTATGGGCGCACAGCGTTGTCGTGTGCAGCCCTTTGCGGACACGCGGAAATCTGCACCTACCTCCTTCAACAGCCTTCTCCAGCGGCAGATCCAAACACAGTGGACCTCGACGGATTCTCACCTCTCGTCCTGGCCGTGATGGCAGGCCGGGTCTACGTCGTCGAGATTCTATTAGCATGTAATGTGCCAGTGGACAGCCGGGAGCCGTCGGACCTCAATCCTCTCTGCCTTGCTGCCAAAGGAGGTCATATCGGCATAACCAAACTGCTCCTGCAGCGGGGCGCCAAGATCATCGCCAACGCGGAGGGTCTGACTCCTCAGGCTCTTGCCGCACGCGATGGACACCTCGAGGTGCTTCGGCTCGTCTGCGATGCCGGAGCCGATGTCAATGTCCGAGAAAAGGGCTCGCTCTGGACGCCGATTTTCTTCGCCGCCGAAGCTGGCCACGCAGAGTGCGTCCAGTTGCTCCTGGAAAGAGGAGCCGATGTGAATGCCAAGGACGAAAAGACCAGGACAGCGACCTTCTACGCCGCCTGGAACGGCCGTATCGATTGTCTTCTCATCCTCCTCGCCGCAACCGGTCAAGGTTCAAGCGCAGCATCGCAGGCTTCACTGGGGGAGACACTGCCTCACGGATTGCTCCGAGAAGCAAGGCGGCCAAGTGGTGTTTCGCTACGTAGAGCGGAGAGGGAAAGAGAGAGAGAACAAGCAGCCGTCAGAGAAAAGGATCGGAGTACCAGAGATCCTGATCGCATGACTGGCATTGAGACGGACAGCAGCACAGAGGTCTCTCCGGCGTTTAGAAAACGAAGTCGGCCGAACTATTCTCAGCCGGGTGAGGGCGATGACACGGACATGTCTACCGTTGACGGCGAGGGTGGACGTGGTGGAGATGTGGACCTCGATGACATGGGTGAAATCGACATGATACCGAGCTTAAGTTTACCACCACCGATCATTCCCTTCCGCACCTATGGACACAACTACCTCGACAAGCGGGCACTCGTCAGCGTCAGCCTGACCAATTCCAGTGTGAAGCTGTACAAGCACGAAGACCCAAATCGGCCCGAACAGTTCAGCACCAGCAGTCTCAAACTTGTCATGACCAGCCGACCCGACGAAAGCGCGCTGTCGATCCCAAGTAACATCGTGCTACCCCTGGCGGACGAGCGCGAAGTTTTCAGCTTCCAAGTGGATGGCCTCGATCGGTTCTCCATAGAATGGGAGCTGATGCCCACCTTTGGTTCCAAGGTGATCGGTAAAGCAGTGGCCTTACCATCTTCATTCGAAGGCATGAAGGACCGGAAACGATTCGTTTTGCCATTGCAAGACGTCTACCTCAAAGTCGTTGGTGAGGTCAGCTTCGAGTTGGACTTTGTCAAGCCGTTCGACAGTGTTCAATTAGAAATCGGTGGCCGGGTGGAGACATACTGGAAGAGCATGCTACCTAGCCCCGCCACGGCCGCAGCGGGACATCGGATGACACCGACAAGTGGAGGCGGAGCCGGTGTGGGAAACACAAGTTCTGAGTTTGGCTCACCATCGAGCGTGCTGCCCCTCTCGGCCGTCAGCTCGAACGCACCGTCGATCAGCGCGTCCCAGGGCATCGGAGCACCCGCCAGCCAGGCAACCTCCGTCACAGGAGCTGGAGCAGCGTCAGCAAATGATCGACAAGCGTCCTTCATCATGGGATCCTCACTATCTGGAGAATACCTGCTGGTGACTTTGCAGGTGACGAGCGACGGTGTCGCCGTCGTATACGGCGGGTCAACGCTTCCCGTGTCGGGCCTGGACGTGTATGTGGGCGGAGTGAAGGCTGCGCAGTTCTTGGCGTTGGCGCAGAATACGGGTCGGCAGTTCCCGCAGCTGGATGAGGAGACCAGAAGGAAGATGAGTCTCGCGGACTGGAGAACGGCGTTGAAAGATCGCATGACGACACTACAAGCCCTGTTGGAGGTGAGTCTGTCAGAAATTCTCCAGTTTTGCCTTCGGAATGTCTTTCTCAACTATCTTGATCTTATTCCGCAGGTACTGCCGGTCTCCATCGGAATCGACCTGGACATACTATACCCATCGAGCACCGATGTGCGAGACAATGCGGTGCTGCCGAAGATGGAAGTGAACCAGTTCGTGGACGCGATCCTTCACACCGTCTACCATGCCGGTGCCTCCCATAGGGAACAGAGTCGGAAGATCCTGTTCAGCAGTAGGAGCCCGACTGTATGCACGGCCCTGAACTGGAAACAGCCAAATTGTGAGTATGCACTCTATTCGAAGCGTCAGATCCCGCAGCTGACGAGTTTCTGATGCGTTCAATCATGGACAGACGCCGTCTTCTTCGCGTCCGACTGCGGCATCTCGCTTGCCGATAGCGACAAAGGTGCACTAGTGCCGTCGCTCCGGAAAGAGGTTGATCCCCGAAGACAAAGTGTGGCCGAGGCCGTCCGCTTTGCCAGAAGCAACAACTTGATGGGCATCATGGCTGATGCACTGCTCCTGGTAAGTACTAACCTTGAGCCTCCTGCTGAAGCCGCTGGAGCTGATCACCCGCTTTACTGCAATAGTCCAAGGCACCACAGTTGGTCACCAGCGTCAAGGCAGCTGGGTTACTGCTCATCACCACAGGATTGTCCACGTTCGACTTCCCAGGTGCAGAAGGTATCAGTCCAGAGCAAGACGTGGACGGAGCCGTTTTCGATGGTCTGGTGGCCCTGCCGTGACCTCGCTCACGTCCGCAAGTGCCTCCTCGAAGCATGTTCATTTTCGCCTTACTCCTCCTTAGGTCTTGTCTAGCAACAGCTGGTTTTTGGTAACTTCGATAATCCTCCTCATTCTTCACCTTCCTCATGCAATTCTTCCTTTCTTTCTCTGCCAAATCTCTTCCTGAAATGCTGTCTGTAAACTGACAGCCTTGTGAAATCTGAACTTCCTCCCACCGCGGTGCTGTATCTCCAATTCTTATGTTGCGTCCGTGACAGTGATGCAAGTCGAGGTGTGAAGTGCGCAAACTTGGATGCTAGTAGTACAGGGTGGAGATCGAAAGCTGGAAGAAGTGAACAGAGAAGGTGACAGCCATCATCGGCGGAAGCCTGGCGGTGGGACCGTGATGGGCGGAGGCGGGCCCGATGGGAAGAAGCCTACTAAGGCTGCAGCGGCCTCGATGGGAGGCGCCTCACCTCGCATGAGCGCCTTGTGAGCTTCGAGCTGCATCCGCAATGTCTCTTGAGGGATCACCATGCTCTCCGGCCGGAAGCGCTTGTTGCCTCCGTCCCCGTCCCCGTTTCCTTTCGCGGCCGCCCGACGCGCTTTCCACTCTTCGAGATCCCGTTCGGGAATTCCGGTCATGCCGAAGATCTCGACATCGAATGTATCGCGCCCCGGTAATGTGTTTGTAAGTCTGAGGTTGGCACAAAAGAGTCAGCACAAGTCCCCTGCGATAGCGATTGCAGAACAGCGTACCTATCTGGTTCCAGCTTGTGGACCTGTGTAATATGGACCGCCAGACCACCAGCTGTGTTGAGCCTACGGGGGCAGTGGGGGCAGCGGTAGTGCTTTGCCTTCTGATGTTGAAGCAGAACTGTAGTCACGGTCAAGAAACAGAGTACAAGGTCAGAACCAGGAGCTCTGATGCAGACTGCGCAACTACTATATACTCACCCTTCTCATCTTCGAATTCGCGGCTGGTGACAGGGAGGAGAGCAAAGTAGAGTCAGTCGGACGGCCTGCGCTAGGAAAGCACAGAATATGACTCACTCGCAGTACCAGCACCACGCCGCGTTGGCTGCCTGACGTTTCCTCTTGCCCATTGCCGCTGCTGTCGACAGTCGAGCGCGCTCGGATTCACAGCGATGCGCGAAGGTGGATGGCGACTGGATGAGTGCGTGCGTTGAGGGAACATCTCGGCCCGATCGGGCCAGCGCAGTCGCAGGAACGACAAAAGGCTCCGAGTTCAGGAAAGATCACAGATATCGGCCGACAGCCAATTTAAAAGTCCGCCCCAAAGGGAAGAATCTGCAGCCAGTTGACCTCAACCTCTCCCTGTTCAGCACCACACGCTCGTCAAGGTTCTGCACATCAACGCATAATATCGACACAATGGCCTCTCCTGAGTGAGTATATCTGCGCACTTCGCAAATGGTGGTGCTCCTTCGCCTGCTTCGTCTCTACGGGCGTCGGTCGTCTGCGATGGTATCTTCGATGATTCCGCGGGTCACGATACACTGCGAGCGGAAACGGTTAAGAGGTTGCGGACCAGGAGGGAAGGCAGAGCAAGGTGGACGCGCAACCCTCTAGGAGGAAGGGGCCAGACGGCCAGCGCATGCTTGTGACTGGGTGGTCCCCATCGTCGACCTAGATCAAGCAGTTGCAGGCTATGAGGACGGACACCACCATAGTGCAATTAAGGCGCATGTGTCTCAGCGGTCACTGACTTCCCTACCCTTCCTTCTCACGCTTGCAGTCTCGCCTCGTCATACGCCGCTCTCATCCTTGCGGATGCTGAGATCGAAATCTCTGCCGACAAGCTCAACACACTCCTGACCGCTGCCGGCCACCAAGTGCAACCCATCTGGGCGACCCTCCTCGCCAAGGCTCTCGCTGACAAGGACGTCAAGTCGCTACTGACCAACGTTGGTGGTGGATCCGGCCCTGCCGTAGCAGTCTCAGCAGCACCAGCAGCAGGCGGCGCCCCTGCCGAGGCTGCCAAGGAGGAGGAGAAGAAGGAGGAGGAGAAGGAGGAGGTACGTTTTTGCGGTCCAGCCCTGCACGGCAAGATAGGCTGCGCCTTTGCTGACCTTCTCCTCACTTCTATCAGTCCGACGACGACATGGGCTTCGGTCTCTTCGACTAAGCGGTTTCCTTCCGTCTTGTATCCTCTACCTTGCACGCACTGTCATGATCACCTCCCTCACTCAATCGCATGCACTCTCTTCTCTCCTATGCCACCTACCAGCTCTGAGCTTGCTCGTTCCTGATCGACAAATCTGGTGGGCACTTTGATGTGGAACGTGAATTGCGTAGTTGGTACATTGGGTTGCCCATTGCTAAGGGAGGGTACGGATGAAGAAGGGAACAAAGATACAGGGTTGAGGTTTACTTCATGGCCATCTTTCTGGCCAATATCTTCCGCCGCTCGATCTCAGCCGGGGTCAGCTGTCGTTTGAGCGGGGTGATGCCTTGGCTCTGAGACTCCTGCGTTGAGCTCGACTTGGCCTTGGCAGCCTTGCTTGGACGCTTGCTTCCAGCAGGTGTGCTACCGAGTGCGCCAGAGCGGGCCCGATCTTTGACCTCGCTGTTGCTAAGCAGTGGTTGGGCTGCTGGGTCGTCTGGTGCTGGGGCCTTGACTGGATGCTTTGGTAACGACGAAGCTGGCGTTGGCGCGGGGCTCTGCTTGAAGTAAGCGTGATGTAAAGCCTGCAAGAGGGTTCGAGAGCATCAGCGAAGTCTGGGTGAATATAATAGCTATGAGGAGACACAGGACACGAACCTGGTGCGCTGTGATGCGGTGATTTGGGTTTAAAATCAAGAGCTTTGATAGCAGGTCGAGGGTATCCGGACTGGCCGCTGTAAAAGTGCCGTTCAAAGGTGGCCTCGGATTTGGTTGAAAGGAAGTAAAGTTGGGCAGCAGAGTGTGACCTGGCCAATCTCGCTCCGTCGGGCTACCAAGAGCTTTGTAGATGACCGTGATTTGAGCCGCGTCTGACTCCCCTGGTAGGTAAGGTGTCCGAAGCATCATTTCGGCAAAAATGCAGCCTACAGACCAGATATCGACTGCGCCACTGTAATGTCTCGCTCCGTATAGCAGCTCAGGAGGTCGATACCATCTGGGTGCCATTCACGAAAAAAGTCTGATCAGATCTGACCGACTCAGGGAGCGAGGAGATGCGACTCACCTTGTGATGACCTCGCTTGTCATGCGTAATCTTGGATCTGCGAATTCGCGGGCAAGACCAAAATCGGCAATCTTGAGCTCCCCCGAGGGCGAGACCAGTAAGTTGTTTGGCTTCAAATCCTGGAGGATGGTGGAAGAGAGGTGAGTGCGAGTGCGAGTGCGAGTGCGAGCCGCCGGACATGTGGCTGTTCGTGCCCGACTTACTCTGTGCAGGCAATACGAGCGATGGCAGTACTCCAGACCGCGCAAGATCATGGCCATCCAGCCTTTGATATCAGCGGGGGCAATGGTGAGCTCTCGATCCTTGATCAACGCTTCCAAGTTCGTTGGTAAGAATTCGAGCACGAGGTTGAGCGAAGGGTTGAGAGAGCCCGAGGAAAAGATGTCGAGCATACGGATGACGTTTGGATGTTTGAGCTCCTTGAGAAACTTGACTTCTCGAAGCGCGGTCATGTCCATTCCATCTGCATTACTGACGACCTTGATCATCTTGATGGCCACCTTGGCCTCGGTGTGGACATTCTTGGCCAGAAAAACGGAGGCGTACGTGCCCTCGCCGACCTAGAAAGACCCAGACAGAGTACGGGAAGAAAAGATCAGCCAGAGCACTCGAGCGCACAGTGAAGCTCCTGCCGTGTCCCGGTGCTTCTCCTGAGCCAGCATACATGCACCATCTCCTGTGAGAAACGTGGGAATGATGCTCGGAGCCTTTTGAAACAGGGCCAACTCGCTGTTTTCGAAAGAAGGAAGCATGGTAGTAATGGCGGCATGTACCTTACCTTTTCGATTTTTGCGTACGAATTCCTGACCTGCGCATTGGCTGCAGCTGGCGAGACATCCATCGTGGTCGTCGACGTTGGTGGAAGAAAGGTGTCGTGCTGGTGTGGTGGAGTATTGAGCCCGAGGGTTCAGTGGATGATCGTCATCCGCGAAGCCACGTGGAGTCGCGCGTTGGGTGCAGCACGACGATTAATTTTGACGCGACTTGACGCGTTTTGTATGGGAGAGATCGTCACAGGGAAGGGCTACCCTTTGGGATGGGCGATGGCGATGGCGATGGCGACGTGTGAATGGATGCTTGAGGGCGTGGCACTGATGCAGCGATGAGCGCGGGCGGGGGGAAAGGAAGGCGGGCCCGGGCTGGCAACGATGAGATGAAGGAGGAGGAGTTGTGATTTTGTGCTCGCTTTTTTGAATGTCTCGCTCTCCCACATGCACTCGCCTCCGAATGGCCCACCCCTCTCACACTCTGCCCTTCTATATTCTATCAATGGCACAAACATACTCACACGCCTCCCGTCGATTGGGCGAGCATTCCCCATTTGCCTTCTCCTCATCTCCTTCCTCTCCACCTCCCTCATCACCATCAAGCACCCAGACATCGTCCCCTTCCTTCTCCCGCCTCCTCCTCCTTCTCAACATCTCCATCACCGAGCAACATCATATTTAGAAGTACAACAAATCGTCTGCCCTCTCCGGTCCACAAGACACACCCAGCCTTGTACCAACAACGACAACATCGCAGAGCCCCCGTCTTCCCCCATCAGCATCTCTCTCCTCATCTGTACACCAGCAGCAATACAGCTCCCCCTTCCCGTCTCCCCACCTCTCTTGCTCGGCCCTCATGTCACTTTGATTCCCGACATAGCAAGCAGCTGAGCCTCCGACATGGTTCTGATACGGCGAAAACAGGTCGAACTCGTCAAGCCTCCCATTCAGGTCGAAGGGCAGGACCCAGACGTCTTTTACCTTGCTGCTACGGGCGAAATTTTCTCAGATTATGAGTGAGTGTATACCTTTCCCACCGTCGGCATCTGGACTCTTCTTGCTGACCCTCCATGTCACTCCTTTGGTTGCCTCCGTCACTCAGATCATATACCTCAAGACTCAGCTTCTACAATCAGCGGCTCTTCCAATGCGAGCTCACCGGCAAGATTGGCCTCACCTTCTTTGAGGCTTCTCTTTCCGAAAATCAGGAACTAGCACGGCTGATCCGCGACTTTCCAGAGGTGCTCAAAGGTCCAATACTGACCAGTGCAAATTTTGGTATGTACCACCACTTGACTCTTTCTTCTAGCTTCCATTGAGCTTGTCAAGCTGACACGGTGCTGTTCCCGTAGCTGTCGTTGGCCGGCTCGACCAACTTGTCGACCAGATCTATGAACGTTTCCACAACCGATTCTTCCCTGGAGATGAAGTCTCCATCGAGATAGACGGCGAAAAGTGAGTGGACACTTCCGCTATTACATCCAAACGCGCCTGAAACTGAGTGTGGCTGTTTGTGTGTCCCCTTCAAGACACCAAGCCGAGGTCAAAGAAGTCTACCCTCCTCGCTCAGTATGGAGAGTACATCAAGAAGCTGTGGTGGAGTCCAAACTCAAAGAGCTCGCTGCGCAGCGGCGCTCCATGTCAGCTTCTCCCAAGAAGGCACGGCGCTCACCAGTCAAAGCCAGTGCCTCCCGGAGCATGGAAGTCCAGAACGGAAACGACTCTGACTCGGATCTGTCTGACCTGACTGAGCTGCCACCAGCTTCACAAGAGCAAGCCGACCTCGCTGGGATCGCAGAGGCTGCTGCGCTGTCTCTGTCCGCAACAGACGTGGCGCACAAGCTCGGCTGCGATCTTGCGACTCCCATGGAAAAGGCTGTCCGGTTGGATCCCCCCGAGGACTACTTGTACCGCCTGCAACTCAAACCAAATGCGCATTCATCCATTTTCGACTCTGATGAGGATGACGACGAAGACGAGGATGACGAAGAGAGGATTTTCCGGCGGAAGAACACCTCGTTCTCAGCCTCGAGCTACGAGGCCCGAGCATCAGCACTGTCCCGAGATCGTCTCAAATTCAGCAAGACGATTCTCAAGAAATTGCTTCGTGAGGCCCTGCGCAGGGATCCGCGCATAGGCGCACCGTGGACCGTTCGTGAGAACTGGGCACGCGTGCACGGCATCGACCTTGTCCCCAGCGAGGCGATAGCGAGAAAGAACCAGGAGCTGCGCGAAGCCAAGCTCCAAAAACGCAAAAAGGTATGCAGGGAGAAGTTTGGCTGTCGCATGGGAGGAAGAAATGACAGTACACTCACATTCCGATTTTGGCTCGACCAGATTGTGGAAGAGGTTGTGCCCGAACCGCCCAAGAAGAGGAAAAAGGCATCGGCGAAAGTGTCCGCGGCTGCGCTCAAACGGAAGGCTGCGGAGGAAGCCCGGCTGGCAAAGGAGAAAGAAGAGGAGGAAAAGCGGCTCAAGGCGGAGAGGAAGAAGCTGCTACGGTATCCATGCGAGGATCTGGAATTGGATCCGATCCATGGGCGGGAGTTGAGCGCACACGTCCCTGGAGAGGTGCCTCGCTCAAAGGTCAGACCGGCGCCCAAGCGGGAGCTACCGGGCGGAGTCAGCGGCCGCGTGTGGGAAGACTTCCTTGCCGTCTATGGCTATCTACAAGCAGCAGGGTGAGTCAAGCGCTGTCAGACGCGCACTCTCTCAGATCCCAAAGTATCTGACTGTTGTGAATCACGATGACACTACAGGAAAGCACTTCAATTATCACCGTTCACTCTTGACGATTTTGAGGCGGCTCTGAAGCACCCTACACACGAACCTCAATGCACTTTACTTGTCGAGATACATGCAGCTGTGCTCAACACACTCATCAGGGACAACACCCTCGCAAAGGACTTGGCACCTGCCGCACTCAGCGTGGTAGCTCCCCAAGCTGCTACGAGCGGTTCCGGCCAGCGGGTCGCCTCCATAAAGCGAGAAGAGCTTGGGGAGGAAGGTTCGACAAACTCGAGATCGGGGAGCGTGCCGAACGGACGGGCATCTCGTGAAGGCTCTTCAGCAGCGGTAGGGGCTGGCGCAGCCGCAAAGAGCGAACCACATGCGAACGGTGCGGTCGCGGAATCTTTTTCGAATACGCGGAATGGCCTGAGCGGAGGCCGGAAGGCATCGTCGAATCTGACAAATGGCGCAGGAAAAGCAAACGGCCAAGCGGCGGCAGATGTCAGTGTCGCTTCTGCAGTCGCTGGTGATGGTGACTTTTTGGACATGACTCCGGAGGAACAGGTGCTTTCCAATGCTCTGCATGCCGGACGAGGATGGGAGAAACGGATACTGAAACAGGACGAGGGTAGAAAAGGATGGGAGGTGGCTCTGGTTGGGTGTCTGGCCCAGGTGAGTTTATCTGCATCTGCAAGATGATTGAAGGGAGCATGGCAGCAGAGTATACAATATTGATCTTGACTTTACCACAGCGTGCGACTGAGGTGTCTGTTCCACGGCTGTGGGGTATCTTGTCTCATTTGACGGGAACGGACCATCCCGACGGGCGAAGCGAAGGTCCGAGAGGAGCCTTCCTCGGAGAGACGTATCCTGATGAAGTCTCGCGGTACCCGGTCATGCCGTTCGAGGACAAGATCGCGGCGCTGCAGTTCGTGTGCGAGCTGAGCATGATGACCAAGTATGCACGAGCATTCTTCGAAGAGTGTGAGAATGCGCTCACAGAGCTGAGGAAAGAGCGACCGGACATCTCACGAGCCCGCAAGCAAAAGTGAGTCTCACAGATATCCAGCCATCAGAGCGAAGAGGCATCGTTCTGATGCGGAATCTCTCCTTTTGCAGCGAGGAGGAACGGAGAGAGCTCGCAGCTCGCGAGGCCGCTCGGGAAGAGAACGCTGAGGCTAATGGAGAAGCCTCTGCGGAACCCAAGCCAGAAACTGAAGCCGAAGCTGAAGCTGGCCCTGCGAGTCCGATGAGCGAAGCGGAACGTCCTGACACGGCGACAACAGAAGCTGACGATCAGATTGATGAGCTCGATGAAGACAGCGACGATTCGGGGAGCGACTTCGACGGGGCTTCTGCAACATCATCGTCTGACCTGCCTTCGAAACGGCCGCGACTGGCTTCGAGACAGGAGACTCTGCGCAAGCAAGCGCTGGAGCGTGAGGCTGCGGAGCAGGCCAAGGAAGCGGAACGGGCTCGGGCTGCCCAGGCCAAGAAGGACAAGAATGCAGAGGCTCGCCAGCTCGCTGCCGAGAGAAGGAGACTGGATGACGAGCTGGCCAAGGTGATCAAGCGCGAGGAGGCGTGGGAACGGGACTTCCGCAAGCACCAGTTTGGACCGAGGCTGAAGCCGCTGGGCTATGATCGGTTCTACCAGCGGTACTGGTGGATGGACGGGCTCGGGAATGCGCCGCTGATCAACCAGGCTGGGAACGTGGTGTATTCGACGGGCCGAATCTTTGTGCAAGGCCCGAGTGCGGATGAGTGGTCGTTTGCGCTGATCGACTATCCAGAGGCGGAGGTGCGTGCGCGGGCAGAGGAGGAGCTGGGCGAGGATGGCCTGCTGGGCGAGGGCGAGTGGGGCTACTACGACGATGCGGAGAGTGCAGAGCAGTTGTTTGCTTGGCTGCGGGTGCGTGGCCAGCGGGAAGACAAATTCAAGAAGGAATTTACGAAGTGGCGCCACTACATTGTCTCGGGGATGAGGAGGCGGGTCGAGGTGAGTAGTGTTCAGGGTCCTGGGTGGGTGGAGGATGAGGGGGGGTTCACTGACATCCAATTCTGTGTTGACAGAACTTGTCTTCTGCGTCGCGTCCAGACGCTGCAGAGGGTCGGAGGTCTGTGCGGACCAAGACGGAGGCCTCACGACAGACACACATGCTGTGGCGCAACAAGGAAGCGGTCAGATGATTTGCCCAGCTCTGCCAGCCTTGAATTGCTGGATCCGGGTTGGTAGGGGTGCTCTGCTGAGCTTGGTCGCAGATCAACTTCTGGGCAAACACACCCCCCAAGGTGCATCCACCACTTGCAATGGAAATCCATTCCTGTTGGAGGGCCCATGCGCACCTCTTCTCTGTGGTCGATTGTTCCCTTTGTGAGGCAGGCTGGGATGGGGGAGATCCACTTAGGCATGTCAAGACTTTTGAGTTCAAGGTCCGCATTCAGCCAGCCACTTGTTTGATCACAATTCAACCAAGCCTGACGTCCGTTTTGGACTGGCCCGCATCAGGGAGCGGTGGTGCATCACACAGACAGCACTGATGGACGCCGAAGGTGACCGGCAGAGGAGCACACTCAGTGGCTTGTGTGTGTGTTGTCGAGGTGGTGGAAGTTCATGGTGCCTTGTGGGGGGGGCAAAATCATAACTCCGCCTGGTCGACACGGACGAGAATGGAGAGCGGAAGTTGTTCGGCCCGTTCCGGCGAGCAGCAGCAGCAGCAGCAAGCCAAGTGAGCCCGCGGGGGCAAAGGTGGTCTCGGGTGGACCAAGATGGCATGTCGCCTGTTCGCCAGGGCAGCCGAAGAGAGAGACGCGTCGGGCGTCTCCTTACAGTATTTGCTGGCCGGCGACTGGTCCTCCAAAGTCGCCTAGTCCCTGTTTGAACCTGCCTCCATCAAGACACAGGCCAGCAAGCATTATTACCCGAGCTCTCTCAATTTGTCACTTTTGCTGACCCACCCTCTCGCTTTCGGGCTGGCCATCAGATCCCGCTTGCACAGTGCCTGCTGTGCCTTGCGATCGGGCACACTTGGACAGACAGGCAGAAAGAGAGAGAAAGACTCGATCAAAATCTTCTTCCACCTTTCATTCGCTAGCGGGCGGCTCGGGAGAAGTGAGTGCTGCTCATTCCGCAACGCTACTAGCGCGTCGTCGGAGCCTGGAAGACACAAGCACCACCTCGCACCATACATCATTCATCAAGTCCAACAAATCAACATGCCGTCCTGTCCTGCTGCCGATCTGGCACAAGCCCTTGCTTTTTCTCACCACTGCTTTTTTCGGGCCATGTCCATAGCCCATATGGCCCATCTCTGTCCATGATCAGTGCCAAAAGCGAGAGGAGAGCCAGCGATTCCTACAGTAGTACCCAGCCTCGAGCTCTCAAACAGCCCTTGAGCATCAATCGACGATCAACTGCTTCTATTTTTTTTCCACTGACTGACTTACATACTGACAGCCTGACTGACTCTAGATTCCCTTGCCCAACTTCCATCGTGCTTCCTCATTCCCACCTCCCAGACTGCAACTGATCTGCACCCAAGAAACCTGTCGTACCATTGCGGGCCTCCCTCTGCTAGATTCGCCCACCCCGAAGCCCGCAACAGGACCCTCCACCAGCACCAGCTAAAGCGCCCCTTGACGCAGGCGGCTGCATCGATCCAGTGCCTCTTGCGGGCCCGTTCCCTCCTGTACCCTGAGCTTCCCTCCCAGTTGCAGCACAGACGCTCCTCAGAGGGAAGCTCGCACAGGGTCAGTCTTGGCAAAACATTTTCCCCTCCCCCCCGATCGCATACCTTGATCTGGTTTCGAGCCCTTCAAAAGGATGGACCTGTTCGGCCCCGTCGCGCCTCCTCTGGGCCTCATCTCCGGCCTGCGAGACAATGGTGATCCCACCATGGTGCCCACAGATCTCGTCAGGAAGGGCGTCACCTTCTTGCTGGTGTACAACTATCTTGGTGAGTTTGGACATCTCAGCAGCAGCACCTGCTGCTGCTGCTTCATGCTATCGGAAATAGCGCCATTGCTGAGAGCGCGCGCGCCTCGCCAAACCCTTTGCACACTCTAGCCACGTTCCTGTTCTGCCTCATCGCAGTCGTGTTGATGAAGAATGGCCTCAAGGTGTTCGCGGCAAAACGCTTTGTTCCCATATTTTGCGTCCTCGGCCTCGCCATCGTCATGAGCCTGATCAGCTCCATCATCAATTCGGTGCGTTCAGATGGGGGGCTGCATGGCTGCAGCCCTCAAGCTGGTCAAGGGATGTGCAGCCAAACTTACTCATACGATTGCCTCCTGACAGGTCTACTGGGCCTCGCAGCTGCTCCACCGGGGCGACAAGCCATCGGTCAGCGGCTTCTGGCTGGCGTCCATCACGCTCATCTTCCTCGTGCCCCTCGTCACACAATGCGCGCTCACCATCAGGATGTATGCCCTTCTGCCCCCCATGCTCGTCTCCACCAGGAAGAGGGCCGCGCTCCTGGCCCTGCCCGTGACCCTCAAGGTCGTCCGCCTGGTCGTCCTGTCCATCGCCATGGCTCGTACTCGCCAGAGCATCAACAGCGCTCCCATCTTCCCCACAAATGCGCTCTATGCGTCCTCAAGTTGGGGCTTCCTCATGGCCGAACTTTGGCTCGCCTTCTTCGACTCCCTCTACGCCAGCACCTTCCTCATGGTCATGTTCCTTCGCTCAGGCCGACGTAACGACAGCTCGCTGCTGACGCTGAGCTCAGGCTGGCTTTCCGGCTGGCTCAAACTCGGCCTGTACGCTTGCATGTTCAGCTTTGTGGTCCCGACCCTGTTCGCGCTCGTGCTGGCCATTTCCATCACCATCCACCTCAACGAGCTCACGTTTGGCTACCTACTGATCGTGAATGTGATCCTCCAAAACGTCGGCGGCGTGCTGGGCACCCTTTCGAGTCAGCACAAGTGGCGCAACTCGCGATTCTCGACGTCGGGGATAGCGCATGCTACATTCTCACCCAGCGTCCGAACCACACGAGGATCAATGGGTGGGACGAGCGGGGGAACGGGCTGGAGCAGTGGGGCCGTGTCCGAAGAGCAGATACAGTGGTGGCAGGGCCGCGTCCCTCCTGCTGTGCCCGATCGCAGCATGGATCGACGCTCCATCGCGCGAGCAAACAAGCGACGGCCCAGTTTCCTGCGCGGCCCAAACAGCCTGGAAGCCTCGTTCTCCAGCATGTCTGGTTCGGGCAAGTTTGACGTGCGCAACATCTTCAACCGCTTTGTGGGAGCAGACGGAAAATCGCCCGACGAAGAAAATTCGTGCGATCCGATCGATTCTGGTGGATGGGCCCGACAAGACGCACACCAGCCTGACATGGCGGAAATGGGAGCGGGCGGAAGAAGAGCGATGAGCGGGCCCGTTGATCTTGGACATTCCAAGCTTCAGCGCATCGGTTCCGAACCTGCTGCGCGCTGGCCTACGAGCATTTTCCAGAATATGGAATCTCAGGCGTCAGGCCCACCATCAAATCCTTTACCGCCCGGTTCGCGACCACGGCTGGGCAGCACTGTCTGGATGCATGCGCCGCTGGATGAGGAGCGAGACGAGCTGTCGCACATCCATGTGTCAAGTCCTATCAGTCCGGCGACGCAGCGCGTGGACCCAAAACGACGCATATCCTTTTGCCCACTGGATCCCGTCTCCTCTCCTTCTTCTTCCTCAACGCCCGGACGAGGTGGCGCGTTTAATTCCCTGTATCGCGCGCCGTCCGAACCGACGGCGACCAGCACGGAAGGACGCCCGATCTTTTCGTTGACCTCGCTGACAGGTTCGCGACCTCCAAGGTTAATAGATCAGCAGCGAGGCCGTGACGATGCAGCTTGCGTTCCCAATGTTTCTCCAAGAGGCACTTTCATGCAGTCGGAACTGCGAGAACCGGGTGGAGTCGACGGCGTCACCGAGGCTGAATTACTAGCGCGAAGGCGAAGGTCGTCGATGCCAACGCCGGTGCGAGCAAACTTGCGATACCCATCCCTCGGCACGATTCGCGATATACCCCAGTCACCGCTCCAAACCAAGGAAGCAGCATTCAGTCCGAATGGCGACAACACGCGAGGGTCAGGGATGGTATGCGAGTCTCCGACCGAGCTGGAGCCAGTGCCGCGACGACGATCGCGCACGGTGGGCTCACAAGACGCTGAGAATGCTGGAACTTTACCCAAAGAAGCGGAAGAAGATGAAGGGATGGAGAAGACGGTGGATGCGGACGAGGAGCCGGTGGCCACGCCCAACAGTGAGCGCCGACGAAGCTCGGACGCGACATTGATTTCCTGAAACACACACCCAACACAACATATCACGGCGACCAGAGTCACTTGCTGACGACTTTGCAATGCACAACCCCCCAACATCTAACGCATCACCACGAAACGGACACTTTCACTGGACTTTGAAGCTCTCTAGCGCTATATAGAGACGATACAATGTATTTCCTTTCTTTCCCCCCTTCTTAACCTCTTCCACCCCTACCCGGAAGAAAGAAGGAATGCATGCTCGCTGGTTTTGCTGCTGAACGGCGTTTTGCAACTTTCCCGGCCGTATGAAATTGAATGAGGTCTGAACCCCGGTTAAGCCGCGGAGTGGCCAGTAGCCGGATTGGGCAGGGACAGGAGAGAGGGAGCCTCGCTGACTTCGCAAAGAAAGGGCCCCACACCAACGGATGGGAAGGATTGGGTGTAGGATTCGCCATCTCGGGCTCGCAGTTCAGAAGGGAAGAGATGCTGTTCTTTCCTTCGGCTTCGGGAGAGTCGACAGAGGGTTGGGCAGAGGGAAGAGGACGGTGGGGATGCTCTGAGCGCTGGTTGCAAGAATGCGGGTGAAAAATGGGATCACTACTGCCTACCCGCCCCTTCCTGGTCCACGGCATGGAAGCAGAGGGCCTCCAGGCAGCGAACAATGAAGACGCTCTGGACAAGGGAGAAGAATTGTGTGTTGATGGCCAGCAAGTGAACTGAAGAGAGCGATGGGGCCGTGCTGGTGTCCTGACTTTGGAACTGAGATCTGAAGAGAAGCATGTGCATGTTTGTGGGTGGTTAGGCACTGGAGCAGTGTTTTTTCCTTAGCCGGATCCCCCGCATCGATGACACACGCCAGTATAAATCCCACTCTCCCCTTCCTTCCTTGCTAAACACACCCAACCCTACCACATCCTTCTTCCTTCCCCCTCTCCCCCTTCATCACCCACCCCCCCACCTCTTCTCACACATTCATCATGTCAGAAGAATTCCCCTCTCTCGTCGATGGAAAGGTGAGGTCAACCCCCTTGGGACTCGCAACTGATCGGATGCAGTGCTGACCCTTTGATCTTTGCTTCCCCCCCACTGTGTGCTTCTTCTTGCCAACGAACAGATCAGGTAGGCATCGACGATCCTTCTTGCGCAATTCTTCAAAGGTCTGGCTGCAGTCTAAACCCTGACCTCGTCTGCTTCCTTTCCCACAGCCTGAAGGGCCGAGTCGCCGTCATCACCGGTGCTGGTAACGGTGAGTTGATCCGAGAGCCCCACTCCACATGGTAGCCGCGAACACATGCGCTAATACCCACGTCCCTTCCCCCCTCCCCCCCACACACAGGTATCGGTCGTGCATACGCAAATGCCTTCGCCGAGCGTGGATGCAAGGTCGTCATCAACGACCTGGGCCCATCGGTCGAGGACAAGAGCCGAAAGGCCGCCGATGTTGCCGTCGAGGCCATCAAGAAGGCCGGTGGTGAGGCCGTTGCCAACTACGACTCCAACGTCGACGGTCGCAAGATCATTCAACAGGCCATTGACACCTACGGACGCATCGATGTAAGTGCTTAAGACGCGTACACTGCACGATAAAATGCGAGTTGGTTGCTAGAGAGAGACTAATGCGATCTATGCTTCTCAACAGATCCTTATCAACAACGCTGGTATCCTCCGTGACAAGTCGTGAGTAACGACTGCTCACGATTGGGGTCGATCATGCCATATTCTGACGCATGCTCTGCCCTGCCTCATCTTTCAGCATGAAGTCCATGACTGACAAGGAGTGGGATGCTATCACCGCTGTCCACATCACTGGTTCATACGTCTGCGCACACGCCGCCTGGCCACACATGCGCAAGCAAAAGGTGAGTTTCGATCGCGTAGAAAAAGCTTCCTGAGAACAGCGATTTCTGATCGTTGCCCTTTCTTTGCTTGCAGTTCGGTCGCATCATCAACATCGCCTCCGCTGCCGGTATCTACGGTAACTTCGGTCAGGCGAACGTGAGTTCTTTCCGTTGGCTCAGGCTCCTCCTACTCCTGTACCCCTCCGTTGACGCGCTTTCTGTATGCAGTACTCTGCCGCCAAGCTTGGTATGAACTCCTTCACTCGCACTCTCGCCATTGAGGGTGCCAAGTACGGCATTCTCGCAAACGCTATCGCCCCCGTCGCTGCCTCGCAGATGCTTGCCTCCGTCATGCCCCCGGAGGTCCTTGAGAACCTCAAGCCTGAGTTCATTGCTCCTCTTGTCACCTACCTCGTCTCCGCTGAGAACACTGGTGAGTCTGACAGTGTCCTCGTGTCATAACAATGCCTTTCCGGGAGACAAATCGGCTCATTTCAATGCCGCGCGCGTCGCGTAATTACAGAGTACTCTGGACAATTGATCGAGTGTGGTGCCGGCTTTATGGCTGCTCTCCGCCGCCAACGGAGTCACGGTGTCGTCTTCCGCGCTGATGACACCTTCACACCTTCCGCTGTCCGTGCCCGCATTGATGAGATCCTCAGCTTCGATGACAAGCCAGAGTACCCCGAGCGCATCACCGACGCCAACCACCTGGAGTTCCTCGAGCGCGCCAAGGAGGCCAAGCCCAATGACCAGGGTGACAAGGAGGTCCGCTTCGACGGCCAGACTGTCCTCGTCACTGGTGCTGGTGCTGGTCTCGGTAAGGCGTACGCCCTGCAGTTTGCCAAGCTTGGTGCCAACGTTGTCGTCAACGACTTCTCCGAGAAGGCCGCCAACGCTGTCATTGACGAGATCAAGAAGGCTGGCGGAAAGGCTGCCCCTGCCATCGGCTCCGTCGAGGACGGTGAGAAGATTGTCAAGGCCGCTACCGACGCCTTTGGTGGTCTCCACGCCGTCATCAACAACGCCGGTATTCTCCGTGACAAGTCCTTTGCCAGTGTCACCGACGAGGAGTGGCATGCAGTCATCAACGTCCACCTGCGTGGTACTTACAAGATCTGCAAGGCTGCCTGGCCCATCTTCCAACAACAAAAGTACGGTCGCATTGTCAACACCACCTCTGCTGTCGGCCTGTACGGTAACTTCGGCCAAGCCAACGTGAGTTACCTCATTGATATTTACGCGTTTTCTTGAGAAGAATTGCGTCCTGACTTACCTCTTGGATCTAAATACGCGCGGGCGCGCAGTACTCCACCGCGAAGGGTGCCATTACTGGTCTGACACAAACCCTCGCGATCGAGGGTCAGAAGTACAACATTCTGGCCAACACCATTGCCCCCAACGCCGGAACTGCGATGACTGCTACCATCTGGCCTCAGGAGATGGTTGACGCCTTCAAGCCTGCCTACGTCGCGCCTGCTGTTGCCTTCCTGGCCTCCAAGGACAACGAGGTCACCAAGGGTCTGTTTGAGGTCTCCGGTGGCTGGGTCGCTGCCGTCAGATGGCAACGCGCTGGTGGTCACGCCTTCAGCCACAGCAAGAAGCTGGAGCCCGAGCACGTTAAGAACCGCATCACCAAGATCTTTGACTTTGACGAGGAGCGTGCCACCTACCCCGCCGACAACCAGGAGTCTCTCAACGAGATCATGGCCAACATTGGCCAGGACTCTGAGGAGGATGAGGAGGAGGGCAGCAGCAGCAGCGGTGGCGCTGGTGACTACTCGGACCCCGAGGACCCTGAGCTGGTCAAGGAGGCCAAGAAGCAGGAGGTTCAATCGGGCGAGTTCCAATACTCTGAGCGCGATGTGATCTTGTACAACCTCGGTGTCGGTGCCAAGGCAACCGAGCTCCAATACACCTACGAGCAGGCCGACGACTTCCAAGCCGTACCTTCGTTCGGTGTGATTCCCCAATTCATCACCTCCAGCTCCCTGCCTCTCGACTTCCTGCCCAACTTCTCGCCCATGATGCTGCTGCACGGAGAGCAATACCTGAAGATTCACAAGGACATCCCCATCTCTGGTACTCTGACCAACTACCCCGCGCTGGCCGAGGTTCTGGACAAGGGCAAGGCTGCCGCTGTGCGCAGCATCACCCTGACCAAGGACTCTTCAGGCGATGTCGTCTTTGAGAACCACTCTGTTGTGTTCATCCGAGGCAGCGGTGGCTTTGACGGCAAGAAGACGGGCAAGGACTGGGGCGATGCCACTGCTGCCAACAAGCCCCCCTCGCGAAACCCCGACTGGGTGGGCACCTACAAGACGAGCGAGGACCAAGCTGCGCTCTACCGTCTGTCGGGTGACTACAACCCATTGCACATCGATCCCAGCTTTGCCTCGGTCGGTGGCTTTGAGGCTCCGATCCTGCATGGTCTGTGCTCGTACGGAATCTCGTCCTACCTGCTGCACAAGGAGTTTGGCAAGATTACCAGCATCAAGGCTCGTTTCCAGGGTGTGGTCATGCCCGGCCAGACACTCGAGGTGCGCGCCTGGAAGGAGGACAAGAAGGTCATCTTCGAGACCTACGTCAAGGACACTGGCAAGATTGCCCTCGGTGCTGCCGCTGTCACTCTCGCATAAACAATGTGATCTACTACGCCCCGGCTTCCCCCGACGCGTTGGAAGAGCAGCCTCTCGGGAATGTTTACCATCGTTCTTTTTCTTCCATCTCTCATCTTTCTCTCTCTCTTCTCTCTCTCTCTCTCTACTCTTACACTTGAATGAATTTTCTGTGGCTTTTGAATCCTGGACGGAGTGTTGACGCGATGAACTGAGCTCAACAAGCCTCAAATGTTGTTGGAAGATGCCCGATCTGGAAGTGGCTCAACTCTCCTGATGATGAGGCGCTGAGCTGCCCACTGCTCAACTTCTTGATGCTTGGTCCCAAGAATCCACCATCCCACCTTGAGCCTAGCAAGTCCCTGTCTACAAGATGTTCTCTGCTGTCTCGCCGCTCATGCGCACCAAGGAGCTCCTCCTCGAAGGAGGATGGCGCCGCTCCCCCCACCCCGACTGGGAAAGCGACCGCGGCTACGACGAGGCTGACGATGAAGCCTGCTTTCTTCACGATCCCGGCGATGGCATAGGTGAGGCAGCTGGTACCGCTCTCACGGAGACCCTTGGCTTGCAGACAGATCCCATCCTGATATCTCTCCCGTCTCTCTCCTACTCAGCTTTCTTCGACAAGCTCCCGCTCGAGCTGAGCGTACACATCTTCCGGCACTTGCCCGACGTCCGCGACCTCATTGCAGTCTCCCAAGTATGTCGGACCTGGTACGGACTCGTGAGGCAATACAATGGGCTATGGCAAGCCGTCTACCTCCAGATGCCCGGCTGGTCCATTCGTCCGGACACGCGGACAGTTCTGCAGCGTTGGGCACGCGAGCTAGAATCCAACCCTTACCCTTCGAGCTCTGGCAGCGATTACCAAGATCAGTCCTATCTCCATGGATCAGATCATTTCTCTGCCCCATTGGCACCGCTACCGTACATCAGCCTGGCTCCTCCCCCGCTCGGATCAATGACTCGCTCCCGAGGACGGAAAAGCTGGATAGCCTCACATCTCCCCGACCTGAGCTCCCTCAGCCTGGGCGGCGGCAGCGCCGGAGGCGGAACCGGCAGCTCTTCGCGGGCGTCCTCCCACTCGCGAAACTCATCTTGGGATATTGCCAGTAACGTAAGGTCACGAGTGCTCAGCGGTGCGGCCAGCATGGCCCAGTCTGCGTCTGAGCAGCTGCAACGGAGAAGAAGGAAGAGTGTTCACGTTGATGCGACCACGTCCCATTTCCTTCGGCCGGATGAGCCATCTGACCACCCTACGTCTCCTGCTTCGCTCTCGCGTACCCTGCCCACGTCACCTTCGCCGCTCCGGCTTCAGCTTGCTGAAGAGACTGCTGCTTCTTCCCGCGAAGATGCATTGTCCTTTGGTGACAAGGAGCAGCCAGCGAGGAAAGCTGCAGCAAATCCTCGCTCCGCTCAGTCGAACATGAACGAACGTGCCTTGCAAGAACATCGGCGCATTCAGAGCTCCCTTCCAGCTTCGCCCCAGAACGATCACTTCGATGATCTCTATTGGCGAAGACTGTGCATTGCCCGGTGGACCCTGGACAGGAGATGGGGCATTCCGATCCCACCTCGGCCCGTGAGCGAGGGGGTGGTTCTCACTCGCATGCTGAGCCGGAGCAGCTCCTTTGGCAACGACGAAGCCTTCTACCGACCGGTCAGGACGTACCTAAAGGGCCATGAGAACAGCATTTATTGCATTCGAATGGACAGCACCTTCTTTGACGGGGCCGGCCGCATCGTGTCCGGCTCGCGGGATCGCACGATCAAAGTGTGGAACCGCGGTACGGGTGAATGTGTTCATACTCTCACTGGTCATGTTCGCAGCGTGCTCTGCCTTCAGTACGATGATGAGCTCCTCGTATCTGGGAGTTCCGACCATTCCATCTTGGTGTGGGACTTCACGTTCGGGTGCAAGGTACGCAGATCCTTTTCCCAGGTAGCACCTGTCGAACTCACCAAGACGCCGAAGGTGATCGCTCGTCTGCAAGGCCACGAAGACTCCGTGCTGAACATTGCGATGAACGACAACTACATTGTATCCTGCGGCAAGGAGAAGATGGTGCGGGTCTGGGATCGTATCACGGGCGCTCAGGTACGGCAATTCTCTGAACATCACACTGCAGTCAATGGCCTGGCTTTGTCTGGTGATATGGCTGTTTCCGCGTCGGGCGATCCCACGTTCTACATATGGGACGTGAATGACAACAGCATGACTCGCAGGGTCCTGAGCGAGCAGCCGGAAGGACTTGCATGCGTGGTGGCTCAAGGCAACACTGTTGCGACTGGGAGCAAACCGACCATCAAAGTCTGGGACGCGAGGACGGGACAATGCAAGCAGACCCTCACCGGACACACAAAGATGGTGCGAGCGTTGGCATACGATGCGCGTCGCTCCGTCCTGGTCAGTGGCGGCTACGATTTTGTCGTCCTTTGCTGGCACGTACCACCTGTGGACAGCTCAGACTGGAATCCAGTGGACGACAGGGCAGACGGTCTGACGACTCCTCGGATCCGACTGCCGTCACGTCAGAATTCCGCATCTCAGACTCCAAAGCTGGGCCTTACGGACATTTCGCCCACACCGTCGTATCCGTTCCCCTCGAGCTCGTCAACTTCGATCCCGAGCGATCTGGCCCAATCCTCGTTCCGCTTTGCCGACAGCGCGCTTCCGCTCCATCTCGGGCCTGGCCCGGCGACGCCCTCTGCAGAATTCCGGGATCACAGTGGGAGAGTCCTCAGTCTGGCCGTCGATGGCACACACCTCGTCTCGGCGTCGGACGACGAACGCATTTGTGTGCGAAACTTTGCAGTCGCCTTGCCTGGTGACAGTTTCACGTCGGCTGATTTGGAGATTGTCGGAGGCGGAGACCAGCTGTGCACTTGATGAGATGTCTTGTGGGCTTGGTCCGAGCAAAGCGTGCCCCCTGTGACGTCGGATGAAGGTATCACCTTGCGCCAAGGGTCTTGTCTCATATCAAAGTTGAGATGAAGGCGATCCGCCGAGGGGCTGTGATGGCGAATGAGATAACAGACCAAGGCTCCATCTTCAATTTCATCGCATCAACTCCTTCTCCTCTGCTCACTCCGTTGCCGCACCCGTTGGAAAGGACGTGACAAATGCCGTCGGCGAGATGGCTTTGATGCAATTCGAACTCACGTCCAGGCGCGCCGTCACCTAATCCAGCTCTCCGGTATAAAAGATGCACATTCACGCCGTTGATTTCTTGCTATGCTGTCGTCGCCCGTTCAGAGACAGGAGCCTTTCTTGCAAAGGAATCTATCTTCCCCCTACGACTCGTCCCACAATGCCATCGCCGCACACCCACCGACGTCACGCGAGTAAGTCAATCATCCTCTGCAGATATGAAGCGTCGTTCCTGATGTTGACTCTGTCTTCAGGTCTTGATGCGGGTCAGATAGCACGGACATCGAATCTTGATCCCCATCCACTTGACGCAAACCGCAGGGCTCCGTACTCCAAGCGAAGAGCGGCTCAACTGCACGCAATGAACGCCCACGTCCGACGAACAGAAGAGCTCCAGGCATACATGCCAATCTTGACGACGCACCAGCCCTGGACGATGGAGCAGGTTCATGCAAGCAAGACTTGTGACCGTCGACGATGCATATCCACAGAGTCACGATGGTCCGCGACTGCACACGCTCGAGCTCTATCGACCGCCTTGCGCAGATCGGCATCGCAAGGTCGGAGTTTGGATCCCGCGCAAAGAGAAAGACCCGTTGAGAAGCGGAAAACGAGCCATGTTGGCCTAGACCTCTCGCGATCAACTCAGGATAGGCCACAGCAATCTGACCATATTCCGGGGTCCATGTCTCAAAGCTCGACGAGACAGAGCTGGGTTTTGACCCTCTCTGGGCCGCTCAAGGTGGACGCCTCCCCAAAAACGACACTGAGGACGCAGCGCGGAGGACCGATCACAGCATTGGTAGGACACTGCCGACGGGCATCAGAGTACCTGTTCAAGCCGTTGCGGGTCGATGATTCCGCGCAAATGTCGCAGGAACAGAGTCCACCTATCGGAGATTTACCCGTCTCTACTGACGAATCGGTAGTCGGCTCTCACATCAACGCTATCACGAAGTGCAGTTGTGGCGCTGCAATGTTCTATCAAGAAGCGACAATGAATACTCTCGAACAACAACAGGACGTCTTCGGTGTCTCGGAGCCGATAAACAAACATGGTCGACGTTTTGCGCTGGATCGCTGAACTGCTCGGAAGGAGCGTGGAATCAAGACTCAAATGATGACCTCTTCCCGTGAATAATCCTGGTCCGAGCACGTTGGAAGTCAGAACTCTGACCCGCCAACTTCCTCGTGCATCTCGCGGTGGTGCTCGGGCGTGGAGAAGGCGAAGCATGTAAACACCTTGCAAAGGTGCTGAATGGTGAAGATGGTGCCTCCTGCCGCCGCGCCGCCCACAATGGCCAGGCCCATTTTGGCCAGAAAAGTGGGACTCGGACCGCGGATTGGAAAGGCGCGAACGGCCATGTTGGCTGGATGGACGGTAGGCTGATCGGCTGGCAAGACCTCTCGACTCGAGAGTCCCGAAGCTTCACTCGAAGCCAGGACATCTCCAGACGCTACCGTCGCAAGAATGAGGAATATGTGGACGTGACTAAGATGCATACTTGTGCAGCTGCTGAAGAAAGTGGAGGGATGGCAAGTGGGAGAGGGACTGCTCATCACGCCTCGCTCTTTTTGTACCCGGTCTATCTTTGCACGAAAACGAAGACGATTGCCTCATTCAAGTCAGAGCGGGCTGAAGTCCGCACCTTGGTCCACTGCGTGAAATGGGACCAGGACGCGACCAGACGAGGAGAGGGTTGAATGATACCTGCGCTGGGCCAGACACAGGTGGAGACGAGCGTGGGAATCTGGGACGGGTCAGATGGCTCGACAACAAACAAAAAATGAGGATGTTAACAAACAAATGCGCGTGCATCGGTCGTGACATCACCACATCGGGGCATGGGTGGGCATCGTCCATGATCCTCTTCCCCCCTTGCTCACCCCTCTCAACCTGGATACATACATAGCCTCACCTTCCCACCAGGAGGACTGACTCTGACCAGCTTGTCTCTATCTGCTTCCCGCTGCCATCCTCTTCCCATGTTCTCTCTCACCCGAGGCGCGCTGTCCTCTGCGGCTGTCGCAGGTCGAGCTTCGACTCCATCCACCACTGCCCTGCGCTCAGCCTTTGCCGTTCGCAAGAACAGCTTGAACTTTGTAGCCGCGTCTGCTTCTTCTTCTTCTGCTTCTTCAGCGTTCGCTACGCAGAGGACAGCCTCGCCCACCTCGTCTTTAAGCCGGCAAGCGAGGGAACGCGTTCCCATCACCGTCTCCCGTGCATTCTCCTCCTCCCACATCCGGTGGGCGGCCAACCCCCAGGCGGGCAAGCCGACCTCGGACAATGTCGGTCACATGGTCAAGAACATCAAGGAAGAAGTCAACCAAGTCGCCTCCTCCATCTCCTCCACCATTGCTGGCGCTCCAGGCTCTGGTGACCTCAAGCGCTCCGGAGGCGGAGAGATCCTCTCTGATGCCAAGACTATCACGTCCGAGATGACCAAGGCAATGCCCCAGCCCGCCCTGCTCTGGGGTGCAGCGGGCGTCGTTCCCTACATCACCACCGCCGGAGCCAGTATCTACCTTGCTCGTCAAACCTGGCTCGTAGCAAACGGTGAGGCAACACTTTCTTCCTCGGTATGCTTGCCTGACTGTGTTCATGTTCACGATTGCTGAAATTGCGGATCTTCAATAGGAATCGACACACATCTCGACCTTGACACCGCGCAAGCCTTGCTTCTGCATGCGCAGAACATCCAGATCACCTACGGCGCTGTGCTGCTCTCCTTCCTGGGCGCCATCCACTGGGGTTTTGAGTTCAGCAAGTGAGTTCATCATGCGCATATACTGGGACGCGTTTGCTTCGGTCCCATCTTGACATGGGGTTCCGTATGCTGATCCACCTCCTTGTGTCGTCCATCACTCTCCAGATATGGAGGCGTCATCGGAAACCGTCGATACATCATCGGCCTCGTCCCATTTGTCATCGGTTGGCCGACCTTGCTATTGACCCCCAACCTGGCCCTGATTTCCCAATGGTCCGCATTCGTGGTCGCATGGTTCGTCGACCTGCAAGCGACAAACGCGGGCTGGGTCCCCAAGTGTGAGTCTATTTGGATCTGCCCTCATGCTCGACTGCTTCTGAACTAGGGGGCTTTCTGCTTTCGTCGTGCGTGTCCTTCGCCGCGACTCGGATCCTGCAGGGTATTCCACCTACCGATTCTGGTTGTCCGTCTGTGTCGGCGTCTCCATCCTTGCCACCCTGGCTGGGACCAGCTGGTACTCGACCGATGCCGCAGCTTCCGGTCGCCGTTCGGCCTCAGCCAAGCTGCTCGACTCGAAGAAGGACTCGATCAAGCGAGGCGACAAGGTCCAGAAGGCAGTCTCGGGCGACATTGAGGCCAGCCCTGCAGGGGTATGTCATATATTGCAAGGATGCGCAGCTCATGTCGCGACATTCTTGAGCTCACCCCCGTCTGTTCATACTTGCAGGAATCGGGCGACGGCTATGTCCAGTTCACCAATGTAAAGAAGCACGAAGAGGAGGAGTAAGTACTCCCGTTTTGTGCTTTTCGGCCTGCGTGATGCTAATCCACTTTGTCCACTTGTCCAATTGCGCAGGGCCGAGCGCAAGAAGAAGGAGCAGGAGAAGGAGAAGGCAAAGGACAAGCAGGCGGCTAAGCAGGAAGAAAAGCTCAGCAAGCAGATGGAGCAGGCGGACTCAAAGGACGCGTGATGAGGTCACATCTCACTCTGATCCCTGTCCGCCTCAGATATCCTCGAACAAGTCTCTTCTCGGCACCTTGTATTATTCTGGTTCTGTTATTCCCTCTCCTGCTTCTCAAAGGCAACAACAAACATCTCCTTGAATTGCGAGGATCGAGCAGGAGGAGGGACCTACGCATCTGTCGAACAGACTGTCGACAGCAAGCAGAAGCACGCATAAACGCTCGATGTGAACTCAGTACCCAGGCCGTCTTGTGTTTGCAAAGAGAGAGAACTGCGAGGGAACTGCGCAGAGATCAAGTCGGAAGTCGACATCGACGTAAAGATCTTGGCCTGAGCTTCGGATCACCCACAGTGCTCAGGGAAACGAAACAGAACAAAATTGGTGGAGATCGATTTATTCGTACAAGGTTGAAGAAGTGGAAGCATCGGCAAATGTAGGAGACCGATTCCATGCGGGATCCTCGGTGGAAGAAAGTGCAAACAGAGAAAACGTATCCATGGGCTGGCAGGCCAAAATTGCGAGGTTGACACTCTCGCTAAGGTCGCAGAAAAGCATGGCGGGGCGGCGAAGATGAAAGGAAAATAAGCAGTAGAAATCGTAGACTTGACCAGTCGGAGGCGACCATATGGAGACGAAGAGTAAGGTCCGAAGCGTATCGAGCTCGAGATGCCGGCTCTGTGCGCGCCGGTTTGCTTTAATCGTCGTACTGGTCGTTTCCTTCTTCCTCGTGGTCATCGTCATCATCGTCATCACCGAAACCTTCGACCAGATAGTTTTCGAGCTTGTCGGCGCCTGCATGCGAACCGTCGTTGCCAGCCTGTCCTTGCGCACCAGTACCCTCCTTCGCAGCTCCAGATTCATCCGGTTTTGCAGCCTGTACAGCACAGCATATGGAAGTGATCAGCAATCTGGCATTCGATCATGCTGTTGAGCACGCGAAAGAAACTCACATCATAGTCTTTTCGAAGTTGTTCATAACGGGCTTTGTCGGCCTCGGCACGGACAAGATATGGCCTCTTCTCATCCTCACTCAGTTGCCGCCACTTTGCAGCTGCAAGCACACTTTGCTTCGTGGTCTCTTGCTCCCCTTCAAAGACCTCTTGGGTCATCTCGGGACTGGCACGAATAGCCTGAGGGCACGAAGTCAAAGTTCAGCGATTCGGATGCCAGGTCCCAAAAGTCCAGACAGAAGCGGTCAAACTCACTCGGAGGAACAAGAAGTAGGCAGAGAGCGGCTTCTTGGGCGCGTGTGGATCTTTCAGGTTACCCTTTCGACTCTTGCCCGCCTTTCTTTGTGCGGCTCGGAACAAGTTTTCACGCTTAATGTCCTCGGGTGTCAAGCTTGCCTTCCAGGATTCCATGTCGCGCTCCCATTGCTCCTTCGCAAGCTGGCTTTGTCGTTGGAACTCCTGTTTTCGCGTATTGAAGGCAATCAGTCAGCCCCCTGCGCATACATGCCTGTGTGTAGGTGACCTCCGAGACGTGAGACTCACGGCCTTGGTTGACTCTGGCAGAGCTGCGTATCTCTGACCAGCCTCTCGCGCTACATGCGCAACATTGAGACGCTCCCCTGGCGTTTCAGACTTTATCTTGTGGAGTTCAGCGGTGAAGAAGATCTGCCAGGCTGAAGGGGCTTGCTTCGGTGGTTTCAACAGCGACTTCATTGGCTTCGTGTTTGTTGCCTTGGTACTGGCAGTCGTGGAGGCGGCGCCTGCGACACGGATGTCCCGGAATGAGGCGGTTAGTCTCTCTCCCCGAGTGTATGCTCTGAATTGATGAGGTACGTACCATCAGCGCTGTCGTGGGTATCACTTCTGCTTCGCTTCTTGGCTCGGCCTGCTCCCTTCTTGGTCCCTTCATCTCCATCGGCCCCAGTTTCGGCCTTGGCTGCGGCTTGGGCAGCACTGCCCTTGCCTCGGGCCGCACTACCCCCGGTAGCAGCGCCACCGGCGGCCGGCGCTGCACCCCCGTCGTCAGTAGCGGCCTTCTTGCGCTTGCGCCCGGCACCGCTGCCGGAACCAGAACCTGACGCGGCCGCTCCTGATCCTGTCGCAGAGGATTGAGCATTGTTGAGAGCAGCTTGACCGACTGTGTTCTGACCGGCAGGCATGTTCGCACCATGGTGCAGTGCCGAGGGATGCTGACCAGCCGGCTGGTTGGGATGGCCGATGAGTCCATAACCTTGCTGGTGCTGTGTGCTTTGCTGGGGATTCAGGCTACCGGTCGCCATGTCAGGATGCATGCCGCCAAAGGCGCCCTGTCCGCCATGGTGAGGTGCATGTTGAGGGTAGTGGCCACCATAGGCGTTCTGGTGATGGCTGTATGCATTCATGTGAGGATGGTGCTGATGAGGTGCTCCCGACGCGTTGGTGTTGCCCGGTGGTATGCCAAGTTGCGCGAGTTGGGCCGATGGCATCATGCCGGCATGTAAGGCGGATGGATGCTGACCGTAGTGCTGGGTATATGCTTGGTGGTGGGTGTATGCACCGTACGGCTGCGCGTGCTGGGATTGGAGATGGGCATCGTAGGATTGCTGTCCAGGGTGGAGCTGATGGTGTCCGTATGCGGGGCTTTGTTGGTGTTGCAAGGGGCTGAGGCCGATAGAACTGGCAGCGGTGCTGCCGTTTGGCACGCGTCCGCCTGTGGAGCCGCTACCGCCGTACATCGAGTATGGGTATGGGAGATGGGACTGCTGGTCCGGCTGAGGAGAAGCGTAGCCGTGCGGAGGGTACTGGCTGTAATCTGAGGGCGAATGACCTGAGCTCATGTACACGAGTCAAGACCCAGAGGCAAAGGCCCAATGGGTGGTGACTGTGGATGGGCGACCACCACGGCACGTGTTAGGGAGGTGGTGGTGGATGCAATGCGCGTACCGTGTACAAGACGACGAATGGACGCGTTTTACGCGTTAGGCAGCAAGGTTAGCCAGTGGCAGAGCGCGTTTGACGCGTTTGACGGTGGTGTTGTGTTGTGTGTTGATGATCAGAACGCGGTGTGTCAGAAGCGCGTCGTGGGGGTAAGTTATGAGATGGGCAAGTGAGAGAGCGGTGCGGAAAAATATGAGGTGGCGTGTTTATGAGATTATCGGGCCGATAAGGACGCGTGGTTTTTGCCACCCAGTGAGAGACGGGGGGGCAAATCCAGGGACAGAGATGAGATTGAGGGAAGTCAGGGGAGATAGAGACACAAGTCAGCAAGCTCTGTCGGGAAAGTGTTGATCTCGACGCGTCGGGCAAGGGTCGGGACGCGCCTTCTCCCGTAGTGGGAGGCAGCATGCATCTCACAGTCTTGGAGTGGCTGGGGAGAGCACTACTGCCGCCGCCTTTACAGTAGTGAGGAGAGCAGGGGCAAGAAGGAGAGGCAGGGGCCGAGTGGCTCAAACTCACACAAGGAACAAAGTGGGCGAAGCCGAGAGCCGCGGAGTGTTGACAGGGTGTCAAAGGGAGACGGAGGCTGGCTGGCTGGCTGCGAGCTGAGAAGGAGCCAGAGGGTTTATTGTGGGTGCTTGTGACTGAGGAGGTGCAATCGTGCTGTAACTCGCCAGTGTTGATGGTGGGTGTGCTGGACAGAAAATTATATATTTTTCACCCGTCTTACACAGACTTGAAGGAGGCAATGCGGCGGCAGACCGGTGTCCAGTCCAGCGGGCAACACTGCTCACAGTCTACTGTACAGATGCACAGTCAGCAGGAAAATGACTGCTCGCAATAATTGGCATGCGATGCCTCTTCCCAGCGTCTCTGCCCGAAGGCTAGGCCTCACACCCCTTCCTCTGCCAACAAAAGCACAACACCAGTGTCACTGCTTTGCTCTCGTCTTCCTCCTCTGCACTGCTGCGTGTCAGCGACACTGTACTGTACACACGACGTCAGCCACCTTGAACTCTCTCTCACTCTCTCTCTCTCAAAAGGGGTATGTACTTGGGCAGCAGAAGCAGGGGTGAGACTCACTTTACACTACCGTTGGTGCCACATTCAGTCGATGAGTGCAGATCCACACCCTCCCCTCTGGCCCAGCCCATGTATGCGACATTTCCTTGCGAGATGCAGACGGCTTCAGCTTCGACGCGCCATCATTTAAGCCAAGATCTTGATCGCTTCTTCGGGACCGCATATCCTTTTGTTTGATCGTCTGCCGTCTTGAAGTGAAGAGCTCTCGCTTTGCGCCTGGCTCCGTGGATGCACTTGGCCGGAAGAGATGGAAGACGAGCCTGCTGCCGTCTCATGCACCAACCGGCTGCGAGCAATGAGACACTCAAGATCAGGCCCTGCACTTCGTCCTCGGTCTGAGCACAAAGGCTCAGTCCGGACAGTCTGCCAGATAGAGGATCGCTTTCAAGATCTTGACGCGGTATTAAAGATAGACAGGGTTCTCGAAAAAGGACAAAGCACAGGCCCGGAACAGAGCGAGAAACAGAGATCCAAGGGAAGCAACAGAAATGACAGACGAAGATGCACTGATAGATGGACCTGTTCCGCCCAAAAAGTTAGGTATAGATGCAGGATCCGTTTCTCATTCGGCAATCTTGTAGCCCTTCGACACCGCACGCTGCATCGACGCGTCCGTTACAGTGCGATCGGTGTCACCCGCCTGATCAGAGGGAATGATGCATGATTCTGTCAGTACAGCTCAGCGCAGAGGACGCTCGCCATTCTCTAAACTCACCACCTCAATGAAGCGTCGGATGTATGGGGGCAAGACGCGAACGTATGGCAGCATGCCCATCACGTTGGGCGCAATAATGTGCTCAGACAAGCCGCGGTCGAACGCGTCTACGATCCACTCCGCACACTGAACAGGAGACAGGGTGGGCATGAAGAATGGGTCTGCAGTGACAGGGAGGCGGGATCAGCACCTCTCGCTCGTATGCCCCGCCAACGCTGCATTGCAACTCTCCAAACTTACCTGGGTGGTTTTCCATGCCCTCTCCAAGAGCGGTTTGGACCTTTGTGGGAAGGAACACAGAGGTTCTGACGCGTTTGGACTTGTAGCTGCACACCATAAAAACCACGGTCTCAGTCAAAAATGCCTGCCGCAACTATCGCACAATGCTACGCGTCACGTACCGAGATCGGATCTCTCCGTGCAGGATCTCGTGCCAGGCAAGCGCAGCGGCTTTGCTAGTGGCATATTGCGACATTTGGGGCAGAGCTGCACACACACGCAAGGTGAGGACGATTCAGCTGATTTCACAGGGCGGCAAAGCAGCAAACCCAGACTCACCCATGTACGAGCTGGATGACGCGACGGTGAAGATGTGTCCGTGGTTGTGGGAGACCATGTATGGCAGGAATTGTTGTGCGGTCACCCAGTTGGCAAGGGTGTTCACCTTCCAGACCTTGGTGGTCATGCCCTCCTCACAGTCGAGGATGGTGGTGCCATGACCGATACCGGCGCAGTTGAGCAGGAAGGTGGGGTGTCGGCCAAAGGTCTTCTTGATCTGCGCAGCTGCAGCAGCGACGGCCTCCTTGCTGCTGACGTCGGTCTTGATGTACAGAATCTTGGGAGCACCAGGAGGGGCAGGCGCGTAGGTGGGTGCTGCCATGTCCAGAACGGCAATGGCCGCCTTGTGCTTGTGGGAGAGGCGCTCAACGACTGCTTTTCCGATACCAGCGGCACCGCCCGTGATGACGATGAGCTCCTTGTCCCATTGAGCACGATCTTCTCTCCAGACACCGTGGTTGCGGACGTAGCGTGACAGGCCACGGTGAATGTTTCGTAGCAGTCCAAAGGCTACGAGGAAGCCCCAGGCCTTGTATGGGGCGCCGTTTGCAAAGAGCAGGTCGTAGATGAGCTTGAGAGAAGGAGCGGGGTATGCGGTGGACGCTGCAGAGGCTCTGTAGCGGTCGTATCCGTAGACAGCCAGGGGCAGGTAGAGGAGGGCAGAAGGCCGGAGGAAGACCTTGGAGAAGTATCGGGCGAGGCGATCAAAGGTGATGCCCTCGTTGTAGGTGAGCTCGGGCTTCTTGGCCTGGGTAGGCTGAACTGCGGTAGTCATCTTGCTGAATGAAGGAAGCGATTGACTGTGGCCAGGCAGGAGGGATTAGTGATGAGCAAGTTGGTTTGAAGGGAGTGTGTTTTGCGAGGTGAAGGGGCCAAGAAGAATGGGAGATTAAGAGGATGGGAGGGAGAGTCTGGAGGGGAAGTAGTAGTGCTGGAAAGAAGGGAGAGTGAGTACTCGTATTTGGAGCGTGGGTCCACGAGGATGCTGTGCCCGAGGGTAAATCAATCCAACTGCGAGCTGTCTCAAAAAATTTTGAGCAAGGTCGCCGAGGCACAGAGAGCTCCAACTGAGCCGAACCGGTCTGGGGGCCTCTCGCCCCGCGGTCACCGGCCACATGAACCAACTGCCACACTCACTGAGCTCTCTCTCTCTCTTTCTAGAAGAAGCAACCTCTACGAGTAACTCGGCATCGAGCTCCTTCAAGCTGACCGGTTGAGACGACGTCCCAACCTCCCGTCTTCTTCTCATCTCATGTCGTTGTCATCTGAGCCGACAGCAACTGGGTTTACCCCGCAGCTGTCCTCCCTCCCCGCTTCTGACCCGCGGGGAAGAAGCCGAAGGTGAGAGAACTGATGTGGCCTGTGCTTAAAGAATACAGATCGGGGCACTGCAGCCACTGGACTCCAACCGGGAGACATCACAGGCAAGTCGCAAATAATCCGGCTCGTTCTCGAGGCTGGATGCAACCCGCATACATTCACGCATACCCACACCCTGGCGACAGTGACACCCACAGACCACATACTTGAAGAAATGATCTCCCCAGTCGTCTTTGGCACATACCTGTTCATCAGCATCGTAGCGATTTCCTTCGTCTTCTCCCTATTCGAGTACTAGACTTCACATACAGCACAGAACAAGAAAAGGGCCAGCATGTCAACCCACAGACAGGCTCGATCCAGCCCTCCTGCGGCCCTGGTCGCAGTCAGTGCATTGTCCATCCTCGGCGGGCTGCTCATCCACACCGCCGCCGTCCATCTGGCGCCCACACCCCAGCTTCAGGTCCTCTTCCTCAAGACGGAGCAACAGCTGGCCAAAGATCTCAAAATGTCAAACGATTGGCCCGAGTTCCTTCGCGGGGTACATGCCAGCCATGATCCCAAGGCCCGCAGTGCCATCAAGACTCTTCTCGTCCTCCTAGTGTGAGCCATCGTCTTTCCCCGTTCTGCATGCGATATCACTGACGATTGCGATCTCCTGCCTTCAGGTTTTTCCGCAACATGCTTGCTTCTCAGCTCGGCAAAGGACTCCTGTGGTTGCTCACAGTCGCTTCTATGCCCTTAATGCTCCACCTCACCCTCGAGTCCATCAAAGCAGGCCGTCATCGCGCGATTGGTGCGGTGACCCTCATCGTAGTCACTTCCATCGGACAGGTCTTCTGCCTGGGCGGAGCGACCAGCATCATCTCCGTCCCCGCCCATGCGTATGCAAGATATGTCCAGATCTCTCAAGCTCTCAAGGCTCTGGACGAGACCAAGAAGACCGACACGGCCAGTGCCGTGACTATGGATGATGTCTTGCACCCGCGCCCGAGTGCATCCTTCCTCCAGACCCACTTCTCCGCCCTGCTCAGCGGCTTTGTCGTTCTCACGATCGCCCTCTCCGCCCACGTCCCACCTGTGACTCACACGCAAGCATGGATCGCGTCCAACGTGGCTTTCCAGTTCTTTCCCGTCTTCTTTTTGCCCCTGCTCATCCCCGGTGTCGCTGCGGTAGCCGCAAAGGCCGGATCGAAAGCATCAAGTGCTCCTGCCAGCAAGCACTCGGCGCGAATCTACCTGCTCGTCTCCCTCCTCAGCATCCCTCTGTGGTGGTTCGGTGCCTATCTGTGTGCAGCCCCGCTCGCAAAGAATATCAGGACCACACGGTCGGTGATCAAGGGAGTCGGCGGTCTCAAAGGCGCCTATTTTTTCGTACGCAAGACGCCCCTGCTGGCCATCGCAGTCGCCTTCCCTTTGACTCACGGCGAGTGGTTGCTCATCTGGGACCTCGTGGGCATCCTCATTGCCACCATCTCAATCATCTTTATCGATCGCGCCGCCGATGAGTGGGCGGACAGTGTCTTTTCCGGCAGAGTAGATGGCTACCAATCCTTGTTCGGCAAGCGCAACTTGATCCCAGACGTGAGTTTCCATCAGATCTTTCGCAGGCAGCAGAACATCATTTTCGCGGAAGCACATTTGGCTGATGATTGTAATTGCTGGGTTTTGCGACAGGTGGCTACGGGCTTGCCGCCAGCCCTGCTCTTCGGACCAGGTTTCGCCGCTTCTCGATACTTCCAGCGTCGTGAGGAAGCTCGAAGCAGAATTGGCGCCATCAAGTCTGGTTCAAAGTGATGGCTGGAACAGGAGGACAAGAAAACTTTCGCAATATCAATCACGTAACAACATTGAACAAGCCGGCGCGTCATCGCCCTCTCACATACTATAACTGTCGTGATGCGCGTGAGGGCCACCCGCATGTATTTGGGCTGAAGCCGGCGGTGCGCAGAGTTTTCCGCGTCTTGCATGATCAGACGGAGAAACTATTAGAACCACGCGGATCAGCTCATGGTTCTCTCTTGTACCACTGTGCCGATCCCTTGTGCGAGGTCTTGTGCGACAGTGGCTCCCTCGCGCGTGTCGAGCATTGTCAGAGACGTGTCGTGTCCTGAGACAAGCTGTGGCAAACACCAATCATCGTAGCCTCAGAAGATTTGGGTTTGGTGGCTTGATTGGCCCAAGTGTGTCCGAGAAGGATGGACCAGGCCGTCTCGAGACCAACCAGCTTCTCGACAGGACAAAACGAGAACAAAGGACGAATGAGTGCTCCTTGTCTGCTGCTCTGATCTGCCGGCCGCAGGTTCTCCCTCGTCCTTCCGCTTCCACACCTCATCTCGACGTGTCCTTGTCCGCTGGTGCAGGCTGGCTCGCACTTTCTCAATCGTCCCAAACAGCGTTGTTGCATCCCTGCGCCTCTCTCAGCATACAAAAGGCTCTGCTGCTCCCTGGTCAATCTCAATTTTCCTCCCCCTTCTCTACAATCCACAGCCTCTCTCTCATCAATCAGTACGTCTCCTTCGAAATCCCTAGTTCCTCCTCCCATCTTACCAGTTCGTCCCCATGACTCTCAACGAGGATGTCGTGGCTGCGGCCGAAGCTCTCAAACAGGTAAACATGTCTGCTACACAGAATGATCCTATCACCACCTTTCTTGGTGAGCCATTCTCCCGCTTACAACGCTCATCTCCAACCTCATGCTGACCATTGCCTTCATGCCGAGAAGACTTTGCACCTAAGCCCGATGCTGGCGGCGTCAAGGGCCGACCTGTGACCCTGCGCTCCAACATGTTCAAGATTCAATTCAGCTCAGGTCCTCCAGCTGGCCGATCTGCCGGTGGCGCCCAGCAGAAGGGAGGCCGTGGTGGCAAAGGAGGCGCAAAAGGAGGTGCCAGGTCCGCTGCAGCCTCCGGTACATCTTCGACTGGCTCGGCTCCCAACATTTATCAGTACGACGTTGTGGTCAGAGGTCTTACCGATGAAGCCTCAGCTGCGTGAGTAACAGCATTCCAGATCATCAGTCTGCGGTCTCTCTTCACTTGCTGAGCTTTTTTTATGCTACTTGTTCGGCGCATATAGTCAAGCCGGCGGTCGTGCCAAAGTGGTACCCGCCAAACTGCTGTTCGAAATCGTGACTGCTGCGCTTGACGAAGCTCGCGCTCAACCTGAATCCGGGGTGACCGATGCGCATGTTAGAGGGTTTGCTTTCGACGGTCGCCGGATCGCATACTCTTCGCACAAGCTGCCCGAAGATGTGAGTCTCCATTTAATGCGATATATGCTGTTGCTGTATACATTTTTTTGACTCTCTTTTGACTGGAGACGGCGCAGGATCTGGTCATCGACACCAGTCTCCCACCGAAGCAGGATCTGCCTGTCATACAAGGGTACCCGATGACAGCACCTCAGGGACCCGGGCATGACACGCGAGGCCGCAACTTCACCGTCCAGATCAAATTCACGAAAACGATCTCGCTTGACGCGGTACTTGCGTTCTGCGCCGGCAACAGACAGGCTATCATGGCCTCGGGAAGTGCTGTGCCGTGCGTACTAGCAAAGAAGTGCTCATCGTCCTTGAATACTTGCTGACCAATCTCTTGGCTTCCTCATCCGCCGCCCCTTCATTGTCAACAGCGAAAATGTTTCCAGTGCTCTGCAAGCTCTGGAAATCGCCTTTCGACACTCCCAGCAGCAGACCAGTGATGTAATCATTGGCGGCAGGCGGTTCTTCAACGCTCGGTACACTACTACAGTTCCCGGGACTGGCACCTCGATCTGGCAAGGTTTCTTCCAGAGCGCAAGGCCCACCAGCATCGGGCCCGTCGTCAACTTGGACGTGTCTTTCTCGGCTTTCCTTGACAAAGGAGAGCTTTCCCAGCTGTGTGTCGCGTTGCTCGGTCGAGATGGTGGCGGCGGCGGCTTTGGCGGCGGTGGCCGAGGTGGAGGTGGTGGATTCCGCGGCGGGCGAGGTGGGCGCGGTGGTCGCGGTGGTGGCTCGGGTCCAGGTCCTGCAGCTCACTCCCAAGTAGGGTAAGGATCAAACGACTGATGCATGTTTCCAACCTCGTTGCATACTGAAGCTTCACGTGACTAACCCGAGCGCGATTTTGCCTCCATCCACAGCAATCCTACGCAAATGCTAATCAATCTGAATCCAAAGGATCGTCAAACCTTGCGCAAACACCTCTATGGTGTCCGGCTTCGCACTCTGCACCGGCCCTCCAACAAGGTGGAATTGTTCGATAGCTTGTCAACGCGCGGAGCCGATCAGGAGTCCTTCGAGCTTACCAATGCGGATGGTAGCACCACGAAGATCACTGTGGCCAGCTACTTTAATGTGAGTCAGGCGTTGCAATACGTCAATGACCTCTCCAGGCTGTAGAGCATCTCACCATGTTCCCCAACTTCGGCTTCTTCAGAACAACTACAACGTACGACTTCGTTATCCGAGCGCGCCCTGCGTCAAACTTCGAGGAAAGGGCGGCTGGATTCCCATCGAGCTTTGCTACGTGGTCTCAGGCAACCGAGTCCAACCTCTCTCCCTGAACACTGCGCAAACAGCAGCGATGATCGACGTCGCGCGACAGGATCCCAGCCGTCGTCAGGCAAGTGTCAACAGTCTGCGCACTCAGGTAGTCAAGTACGAGGAGGACGCGCTTTTGAACACCTGGGGCGTCCAAGTTGCTCAAGAAGCGGTCAAAGTCCAGGGTCGCCAGCTGCCACCTCCAAAGGTGCTCTACGGTCGAAACCAAAGCCTCCCTCCCTCCGACGGATCTTGGAATCTGATGGGTAAAAGTGGGTCAATCGTGGCTGCGAGATCAAATCTGAACATCGAGAAACTTATCCAACCTGTCTTTCTTTTCCTCATAGTTTTCCTCCGTCCAGCCCCCAAGCTCTCCAGCTGGGCTGTGATCAACTTCACTCGAGCTCATCTTGGGGATGTCCAGGTGTTCGGAGACGCGCTGACCGGAGCGCTGGGGAGACTGGCTGTTCAGGCTGACCGGCCGCTGTATGTAGCAGGAGGAGGCTTTGCTTATGGTGACGTCTTGCAAGTTCTCCAAACGACTGGGAAGCAGCTCTATGCAAAGACCAAGCCGGTGTTCCCTCAGCTCTTCGTTTGCATCATGGACGCTGGCCGTGAGTCAAAATTTGACCGATAGCTTTCCGTTGCTCATTCAACTCAAGATTGACCGACGTGTTTCCACAGAGGCGGAGCTTTACGAGAGTATCAAGAAAGCGGGCATGGACCTTCCCACCCCCACGGCAACCCAATGTATCAACGTTCGAAAAGCCAAAATTGGACCGAATGCTCGAATTGCTGACCAGTACGTAGCCAACGTTGCGATGAAGGTCAACGTGAAGCTTGGAGGTGAGTGCTGTACAAAACAGGAACGTGACGTTGTCGGCTGCTGACAATATCCGTTTCCTACCGATCTACATAGGCGGAAACCACAGCGTTGACCCGAAGGATCTTCCTGGCGTGGGTCCTGACACCATGCGTGAGTGTCAAAGACTGGGAAACCACAGGCGTGCGTTCAGACACTTATTCGTTCTGGGGATGTATAGTGATGGGTGCCGACGTCACGCACCCTCCTCCTGGCCTTGGCTTGGATAGCATCGCTGCTTCGGTCGCTACTGTAGACGCTGGCCGTATCCAGTATGGACATGAAGTCCGATTGCAACGTAATCCTGGACGCGGACAATCTCAGGAGTGAGTCGCTCGTCGATGGTGTTATGGCAGCATTGAAACTGAGAAGTTCTTCCCTCCGGTGCATCTCCAGGATTATCCTCTCGCTCAAAAGCATGGTGGAGACCCATCTCAAGAATTGGATGCTCAAGAACAACATGAGACTGCCCACTTCCATCATCATGTTCAGAGTGAGTGATTCGCGGTGTCCTGAGTAGAATTGCAAGCTCATATGCTCGTACAATCGCATAACAGGACGGTGTTTCCGAAGGACAATTCGCCGCCGCCAAAGCTGTGGAAATCAAAGCCATCCGTGATGCTGTCCAAGAAGTCAAGAAGGGCAGCAACATCAAGCTGACCTACATTGTATGCGGAAAGCGCCACCATGTCCGTTTCTCGGCGGACAATCCCGGAGAGCCAGGCGTTGTTGACAAATCCGGCAACCTGCGAGCCGGAACTGTGGTCGACCGAGATGTCACGAACGTAAGCATACCTCCTCTGCAGCCGGATTGGACGACGCTGACTGAGTTGTGTTCTGGATTGCAGCCGGTGGCATTCGAGTTCTTCCTTCAAGCTGTGAGTGTTGTAGACTTGGTAGATGATCATGCTCATATCCGAACTGCGCTGATGATCCTGCATCGGTTCAGCACGCTGGACTGGTCGGGACCGCAAAGCCGACTCGATACATAGTGCTGGAGGTAAGCCTTGCCAACTGATTCATATGCCTGCACCTACTGACTCAGTCTCACTCGATGACATCGTACAGGATGACAACAAATTCTCCAGCGATAGCCTGCAAACGGTCGTCAATTCTTTGTGCTACAGCTACTCTCGAGCTACGCGATCCGTCTCCTTGCCTCCGCCCGCGTACTACTCGGACATTCTCGCAGAGAAGGTGAGAGCATCAATCGCTAGGGCTGAAAATTTTTGCAAAGATTCTAACAACCGTTTGATTGTGCGAAAGGCTCGCGCTTTGGTTTGGCCAGACATCGATGCGAGGTCGGTGATGACCGGAAGCTCTGGCGAGTCTCGACCATACGAGCCTCTGGCAGAAGCCAAGGCACTAGAGCTGATGAACAAGATCAAGAAGCGGCCCAACTTCGGAATCACCCAATGGTACATGTGAAATTCCGCATGTCGTTGCTGGACCATTTGCTGCGCCCCGTCACATCAATTTCAGCTCGATAGCTTTGAAGTGCACGTCGACTACCCTACCATATACGAATGCTGCCTTACGACCCAATTCCAAAAGCGGACATCGTCCGCGACGCGAAGCCTACTGCCAGTGCGGGCCAACACGAAACACGATTTGAATGGCACCACCCGCGACATACTTCCCGGCAATCGATGCGCATCCTCCTCCCGCAAATGTTTTCGAAAGTTTGCCTTCCAGCATATTCCCTTTCCCGCAGCGTTTGTACCGCCGCTCCTAATTCAAGACATACTCGCACTCTCCATTTCCCAAATCCGATGTCAATTTCAGGCCCGGAGCGCACCTTGAGTGCTGAGACAGACCCACAGTAATTCACCATTTGTCTTCTCTTGTCTTGATATCTGGTCAATGATGTCCAGAGAAGAAAGCTGCGCTCCAGTTTTGAAGTCTCTGGTTCCATATGAGTTGATGTGATGATGGAGGGTGACGATACAAGTGCTCAAGGTTACTGAGACTTTTTGCTGTGGACCTGCAACCTTGCGACTCGTGCTCTTGTCCAAGCCTGTAGACAAGTGTTCAAGATCCAGGTGTGGGAGAACACCATGACTATGGAGGCCGCCCAGATGCGTAGGTGCACGTCCTGAGCTGCAAACTCGAGCAGGTATGCTTGCGAAAGCCAGAGAGCCTGTGTAACAGAGCGCATCCAATCATCAGCCTCCCAGATACCATACAAGATCTCTTGGCGCGGACATACCTGTGAGCCCGCCCAGACAGCCAGCACCGCCCAGCCTTGTAAAGGGCTGGAGAACTTGAGATCTGGCAGGATGAGCGGCAAGAGCCAGAGGAACCACAAGAAGTACTGCGAGGTGACCACCTTGTTGAATGCTACGAAGGAAAGTGTCTGGGCCGCACAGGCGAACACCAGATCGTGCGCGCCGAGGGAGAAACCGAGGTAGAGCGCGACTGCAAATTGAGGCACAAAGGCAAAGAGCGGCTGGAAGGCCGCCAAGGTCGAGAGCAGATTGGCGGGAAGCTGCGATGTGAGCGAGGAGGGGAGATATGCGCTGAACAGGGCTGAAAGGCCGGGGGCTTCCTTGAGAGAGGAGAGACCCGAGGTGGGTACGACGTCGAGCAGATAGGTGGGAAGGTAGTATGGGCTAAAGTTGTGTCTGTGGTCTCTCCGGAGCAGATGATATGCGATCGCATTTTGCACATATGGCAATCCAAAACTGGAGGAGGGCAGAGCTGAAGAGTGAGCATACAGCGTATGTTCGCTTTCAACGCTGGAGAAGTACTCACATTCCAAAGAGAGTGATGTTGATTGCTCCAAAGATGTATGCGCACATCAAGGCGTATTTGATGCCCGCGCGGTTGCGTTGGAGCCAGCTCCGACCTTCGGGTCGTCGTCCGGTCTCGAGCTCTTCCTTCTCCCACGGCGTGAGAGCATCGGCGCCAATGGGCCCATCTCTTGCGCTTCCCGAGACTGCTGCAAGATGCGCCAAGATTGGAGCGCCGTACAAGATGGGAAACAGCTTGAAGTTGGCTGCCAAGCTGAGGAAGGTGGAGGATGCCAATGTGGGCAGGGTCCACTCCATCGGAGCCAACGCTGTTTCGGGTGCAGGAGCAGCTGTGCCGAACGTGGGAGTGAGTGGTGTCTTGGGAGGCTCCGGATCGTCGGCAATTGCAGAAGAAGTAGCGCTCTCGGTTCCATTCGCCTTTGCTGGAGCGACTACCGACTTGACTTCGCTCCGTTCCGGATTCGTATTTAAGAAGCTGACCAAGAACAGCAGCACAAAGACTCCGAGAATACTCTCGCTGGAGCCCCGTGTCGAAATTTGGGCAGGGAACGGATTGAGAAGCCAGAGCAAGGTCGGGTACCAGCTCCAGTAGGTCCCCTCTGACTGGAACTCGATTCCCTGGAGTGTACGCCGACGCGTTCGGGTGCGCTGACGATGCCGTTGTTCCAGCACGACCCACATCAGGATACCACAAAGGACATCGGCGCCTGCAAACACCCACTTGCCAAACTCTGGCCAGCCAAAGTACTCGCCGGGAGCGAGCGCCAAGGCGAGTAAGGGAGTGTATCGGTATGTCGCCCGCTCATACGGGTTTCCGGTGGAGGCCAGGACACCAAAGGTCTGCCTAAAGATGGAGTAGGTGCCCGAGACAATCTTCATGGCTATGCTGTCAGGGTCGAGCGGGTAGCTGGACACGGGGTGTCGAGTTGGGTCTGCAGCGAGTGTATATCTTGCAGCGGAGGCAGCCCAGCCTGGCGCACAGGCGGCGTTGGGGAAGTGTTTCTCCATGACATCGGTGACATCGTCGGAGAGGCCAGTCTGGTCGAGGATCTGGTTGAAAGGACAGCCCTTGAGCACGATGGAGGCTGCGGAGGTGTAGACGGCATAATCTGCGTCTGTGTAAGGCACTGCCGAGCTTGCGTCTTGGATCCTGCCGACCTGGAGCAGGAAGGCGCGCAGGGCGACGGCGAGGGCGACAGACCCGACCTTGTATGCGAATACTGTGTTGGCCGAGCGCGGCCTTGAGATAGAAGACATTGCTTGATACTCTGACCTGGCAACCACCTCGTCGTGGTCGTCCTGGATACGCAAGCCTGTGTCTGTCTGCATGCATGCATGCATTCATTCGTGGAGGCCTCACAGCAAATCCTCCAAATGCGGGGTTCCACTCAGCTGTCAAGGAATCCTTGTCGGACGCTTGTCGGGAAGGAACCATGAAATGAAGCTGGGATTGAGGATAGGAATACGCGAGGAAAGTACTGTTACAGGTCAGCGGACAGGCGAGGACGATGGTAGGACAACAGAGAGAAGGCGATGAGGAACACAGGGTGGAGAAGGAGGAAAAGGAATCGCGAACCAAAGATAGTGGTTGAATGCGCTCAGCATTTGCGCAAACGGTCGACCCGAGTCTGGGGGGTACCTCGAGGATCATCAGGTGATCGGATCCGCCTCGTCGGTCGCGCCGCTTGGAGGTGGAAGGGTTGTAGAAGGAGGAAACCGAAACAGCACAGGGGCGCCGTTGGGTGCAAAGTCGATGTTGGAGCGAGGTGGAGCTTGGTCGAAACCGGTGGATCGCCAGAGTTTGAGAGTGACCGGGATGAGTGGTGTTCGTTGGGTTGATGAGTAATGGTACAATGTTGATTGTGGTGAGATTCGATGCGAGGGACAGGTAGGTACGTCGACGACAGGGTAGGTGAAGAAGGTAGACAGGGTCTTGGAGAAAGAACAACTTCCGAGCATTTCGGCAGCGACTGCTGGGTCGTAGCAGAATGGTGGGATAAGGCCATCCGTCGGATCAAGATAGTCCACACTGACTTGTGGTGCTAATGCCCTTGATTTGCGGTTGCCGTACACGGAGATCGAAGCTGAGCAGGTTCTATGGGAGCGAGGCCACATTTCGAGGGGCATTGAATCGTACCAAAGGTCCGTGATGTGTGTGAGAAGGAGAGGCGTCAAAAGTTCTCAAAGTGGATCTTCGTACATTCCTTCGTCCATCATCGAGACGTCCTCTCCATCGTCGTCGCCCTCCGACTCGCGGTGCAATGGGCTGACCGCCCATGGGAACGGAATCGGTCCACCCATCAGACCGGACTCCGACCCAGATCCATTGCCGCCTTCTCCTCCGCCCCTCCCATTCCCAATGCCGTTCCCGCTCGCGCCTTCACCTGATGCGAAAGCGCCGCGAGCATCTCTACTGCCCGATGCTCCTTCGCTCTTCCGCCGGGAATCGGGCCGGCCATGAGCTCCGTCTCCGTCGAGGAGCGCCGATCCGCTGCTCACTCTCCTAAACCCGTTCCCACGCGATGACGATGACAGTCGTCGATCGCCCGAGCCGCCCTTTCCATTGATTGAGGATGAGGATGCCGTTGCGGCTGCCGCTCGTCGCCGTGGTCGTTCGCCGGGTGCCCAGACAATGACACTCGAATCATCCGATGCAGATGCAAACATTGCCTTGTTGGTCGGATGCCACGCCACACTGTTCACACAGCCAGATCCGTGGTTGAGCCGCTCAAGCGTCCGCCCTGTGACCCGATGGTAAATGTAAATCTTCGCATCTTCACTGCCGGAGATGATAAAGTTGTTCTTCTCAGCTCCTCCGAAGCATGCGCCGATAAAGTTCTTGAATATGGTGTGACCTCGGTAGATCTGAACAGGCTCTTGTGACTCGAGGTCCCACAATTGAATCTCATTGGGACGTTTGTTGATCAGCACGTGGCGCGAGTCCTTGCTGATGCTGGCATAGATCATTTCCTCCGTGGCACCCGCCATTCTGGGCAGTCACAATGGCGCATTGATAGAGATGGACATCGCTTGGTCAGGCGTGGCCACTGGCTTTACGACTGAAGAGAAGGTCACTCACCCGGTCACCGAGAACGATCCAAGATCATAGAACCATATTCGGTTTCTCTCCTGTCCGCCAGAACGCATTAATGCACTTAGCCCAGCACGTCCAGAGCTAGCACCACCGCCATCCTCATGATGACCCACCGTAGTCGAGCTCGGCGACGGCGAGTCCGAGTATGAGACTGAGGAGGCCGATGAATGCTGTTGATTCGGCGGCTCAACACGATAGCTGATCACTACCATCTTCTTGCCATCAGGAGACACGTCCAGGCCCAACACTCGGTAGGGTGAGATGTCCCATCTGCGAGTGACTTGTCCTGTGCTGTTCCAAAATAGGACTTTGCTGTCCATCGAGCCCGTGACAAATCCGGATCCGTCTGGAAGCCAAGAGACGGCCGTAATTCTATACACATGCTCGTGGAACGATTTTTGTGTATCCTCCTGCATACAAGGTGAGCTTCAACCAGCGTTAGGGCCTTCTTCCAGGTGGCGACCGCCTCGGTCATGACATGTTGCAAATATACACTCACGGCGGTGTCAATCAGGTAGACGACCTCATCTACCGCGCATAGGATCTTGCGACTGTCCGGAGACCATCTGACACAGCTGATGCCTGCCGAGAAACCACCATAGACGTACGTCTTCTCCACCACCGTCGGCTGTACCGCAAAGGAAGAACGCCCACAGTCAGTCGAGCGCGAGGAAAGGGGTGAAATGCTTTGAGCGACCTACCGATACACTGTACGTGATCAGCTCACGATTCCTTCCTCCGCTGGCCAACTTGGTTCCGTCGGGGGAAAAATCCAACGCCCAGACCTCATCGCTGTGGTCGTACAATTTGAATGTTGGCACCGAGGGAAAGCCGGACCGATCGGACTGAACATCAACGTAAAGCGAGAGATGCTCCGTCTTCGAATCCGAATTGTAGTAGGGGTCCATTTGTTTCTGTAGATCTTGAGCCTGTTCCAATAGTTGAGGCAAACGGCGTGACGGTATCATCACACTCGGTAAAACTGCGGACTCGATCTCGTGCAAGAGGTCGCGCCGGGAGCTACCGTTCGCTCCGTCCCATTTGGCTCGTGCTCGCAATTGTTCTGGCGATTCACACACCATCAAACTGGATACAGAGGGATAAAGAGTCGTCAGTCTGTAGTTTAATCATTAAAGGCACGATGCGTTGTCACTGCCGAACACACCTTGACAGCTGATGCAGTCTTTCTGAGCCATAGTTGAGCGGTGTCAGGCGATCACGAAGGACTGAAAGCGCCTTCTTGTTGTGGCCGGCTTCGAGAAGTTCCAGGAATCTTTGTTGCTGCAGGGCAAATTTGATGTACTGGAAGCAAAGCCGATGGAGCAAGGGTGAAGGACCAGAAGACGATCAGTGTCTGCCAGCGCCTGAGATCACACGGTGCTTGGTCATGCTCATATTGCTCTCACTTCTAGACTCTGAGACTCGGGATCCCGCAAGACGCAGTTGATGTTGACAGAGCTGCTGCTGGCGGCGCCGCCTCCGGCTCCGGAAGCTGGAGTCGAAGTTCCAGCGCCGCTGCTGCTGCCGCTAGCTCTTCCCGAGGGAGGGACTGCCAGCGATGAGCTTCCTGCATGAGCGGGACCAGATGAGCTCGTCGCTGAATTCCGTAATCTCCGCGCAGCAGCGTGCCGCAGTCCTTCCATGAGCAAGCGGTCCGCATTTTTCCATTCTCCGGACAGCACGGCCTTTCGGAAGGCGGTGATTGAGGGGTGTTCGAGCTTGACGCCGGACTCTTTCTCTAGTTCGAGAGCAGCCGCGCTGTTGAAGCAGAAATGAATAGCAAGATGAGCATTCAACCCAGGGGAAGACTTGAAGCTGCGCGGCCACTCGATCCCTGACTGAGGAGCACAATACATACCCAAAGCCCAAATCTCGCAGACTCTGGAGAGTCAATCTGACAAACTCCTTCTTGTCAATCATGCTGCCGTCAAAAATCGGTCTGAACGATTCGTCGTCATCTTCGTCCTCGGACATTGCCGAAGCTGCTGATGCCGCAAGATCTGCAGCGACTGCCGACAAGCTGTGTGTGAGCGCAGTCCCTAGAGCGGGAGCCTTGCCATTCTTGATGTAGCCAGTGCTGGCGCTGCCATTGTTCTCGAGCTTGACGCTTCCGCCACCGTTGCTGATTCCATTGCTGGTGCTTGCAGTCAGGCCAGCGGGGCCGTTGCTCACGTCAAGCTGAGCGGCAGCGGCGTCGAAGGAGACGCCGTTCTGATTGGCCGTGGAGCCGGACGTGGTTGTGGCAGACATGGACGACCCTGCTGCAGTGGCTCTCGAAAGTGGGTGGCGGCTGGAGGTTCTCGAAGATGAAGCAACAAGAGAGTAGTCTTGTTCTGGGTCGTGTTGGTTCAGATGAGCCGGGGACAGCTGGCGCTGCCTTTTCGGCGGGCGGCAATCGTCGGGGGGTGAGCGCGGACGCGACAGTTTGGAAGAGGCTTTCTCCTTGCGATGCCGTAAGCTAGAGTCGCAAGGGGCTGAACGGGTAATAGGAAATGCAGACCGCGACTGGGGTTGAACGAGATGGTAAGGGGCTTGTGCTGTGCGGACGAGCGGTGAAATTGATAGAGCCCGGGCAGAGTACCAGTCCGCGTTCTGGTCGGGATCGATGCAGGAGCGGAAGGAGAGGGGATGAGTTGAGCTGCGCTGGGGAGAGACAAGAGCCGCCAGAACAGATGCGAGAGGTGCTTGCAGAAGCTGAGCTTGCCTGAACGATGACTAGACTGGAATGGAATGCGAAGTTGTGTTGAATGCTGCAGCTGGCTGGCTGGCTAGGTTGTCAGTCAGTCCCAGAGGGTCCTCCACCCTTGCGCACAGCCAAAATTATTATGTGTGCTGGGCTTCACCAGGTCATCATTACTATGTACTGCAAGCGTTTGGGGTTAAACTTGAGACCCTCACGTTGCTTTAGGGTCGAGACGCCGCCATCCTGAGTTTCATCACCGGGGGAATGTTGCTCTCCTAGGGGGGGGGGAAAGACTCTTGAATTCCACCATTATTTCAAGTCAAGTATCACTGCTTTCCTAGGTCTAAATTATTATTTACAGTACATATGTGAACAGCGAATGACAACGGGCCCACCACATCATCCACCGGGGATGAGCAGAACAGAGAGAAGGGCGGTTCACCCAAAGGAGGCCAGGACGTCCTTCACGCGCTGAACGATGTCGCCGACGAGTTTGTGAGCCTCGCTGGTGGTGACGGCTCCGTTGTTGGACAGCACCGCAATCCCAACAGAATCGCCATCTGCATTGAGCGCAACATCGATGCTGAGACCAGCTTCCATGCGGTCCAGTCCGAGTCGTGGCTCGGCAGCAGCCAGATCAAGGTCGTCCAGCGCATGGGCCTCAGTGTTGGCGAACGGAGATGTGGGCTCAAAGTCCACCGCTTCGCCCACCTTGAAGTGAGACCATTTGCCATCGTTGCTTCCATTCGCAGAGTTGTCATCCCCTTCAGCTGCGCCTGAGAACCAGACCATGTTGAGGACGACGTTTGTCAGTGGGCCTGATGCTTTCGATCCCAAAGCCGAGTAAATATCTCCAAGATACGCTTGCTCTCGCTCGAGGCGATTCAGGAGGTCCGAAGATACCGCTCGAGTCGCTGCCAAGAGACTGCTGGAATCCTTGCCCTCCCCGAGTGAAACCCGGAGCGGGGTCAGGGTAGCAGTGGGTCCGACGACTGAATTGACGTCGACTTCGCTGTTTCCATCCCGTTCCGTGAGCACCGAGGCAGAGGTACGACCTGCGTGTAGCACCATCATAGTTGGGCTGGACACTTGCAACCGGGATCCAATGGAAGCAGCCACTGCAGCAATGAACAGATTTTGTAGTGACACGCCTTCTTCACCGCGACGAGATTGCAGCACTTTCTGGGCTTGACGAACTCCGCCGAACGCCGACTTTTCAAAGACATAAGGTGGAGGGCTCAGGGTCTTGCCCTCATCCGCATGGTCCGGGCTGAAGCGACTCTGGTCTGCACCCTCAAGCGCCTGTGACCAGAACTCGGCATCTTGAGAGGAGTGCGGGTTTGTCGCAATAGCTTGAATGACCTTGCTGAACCCGGTGTCCGATGAAGGTTCTCGTCCTTCGCACAGGGCCTTCAAATCTGCCAAAATCAATTCCAGGGCCATGGCGTCGTAAAGCCCATGGAAGAGGCGGAGAACGACAGCTCCCTGCGAATCGAATCCTTGCGACCCGATCCAGAACAGCTTGACGGCAGGAGTGAAAAGCTCCTCGGGAACTTGAGCTTGCTCGACGATAATTCCCTTGGTGGCGGCTTCCACATCTGAGGATTTTGTGGTAGACACCACGTGGAAGCTGTCCTGGACCGATCCTGTTGCAAATACAACTTGGCGCACCGAGCCACGCAAGCTGACAAATGTCGTGCGGAGGATCTGGTGACGCTCGACCAAGCGCTTCCAAGCTTGACGAAGGCGCTCTCCGTCAAGTTGTGCGGGCGTACGAATGGGGAAGCTGAAGACATTGGTTCGTCGCCCGCTCTTGAGCCACAACGCAAGGTGCCAGGCTTGGCCAGGTGTCACAGGAAGGATCTGCTCGATATCCTTCTCCTTCACGTTGAGCCTGTCCGCGATATCAGCTCGTTGAGCGTTGCCGAAACTGTTGTCTTCCTTCTTTACTGAGGGAGCATGACCGGTGCTTTGACCTTCAGCGGCCGAGAGGCCGTCAAGAATACGGCCTAGTGTGGCTCCCCTCAGGAGCTGGGCAGCGCTCAGGCGCACACCTTGCCTTCGGAGAGCCGAAGAGATTCCAATCGCCGATATGGAGTCGAGTCCCACAGAAGCCAGAGATGTTGATCTGGCAAGGTCGCCCGGTTCCAAGGATGCCGCCTTTGCAATCGCCTTCCAGACGAGCTCTTCTTGCGAGGTCTTCCACTTTTCCTCCTGTTCCGAGCTGGCTTTGGGCTCCGTCCGCGTCTTTGTCTTCCTTTCATGCACCGCCAGTTTGGTGCCGTCAGGCATCCGAATGACCGGAGCGTCGGCATTGTGGAGTAGCTCTGCAAAAATGGCCTCGTACTTCTTGGCCATCTCTTCGAGGCGGGAAGCATCGGTAGTTTCCTGTCGGGCGGTGAGGACGAGGTCCAGTGCGTCGACCTTACTCATGAAGGAGGCATTCAGGGAATACTAATGACAGGCAAATTCTGTCAGCTTCCACGATTCGATGTCACAGCACCACTACGAACTCACCTGGCCAAATACATCTACATTGTCGTCTTGGACAGCTGTCAGAGATGTCATCTTTGAGGATGAGGTATCTTGGGCTCCAAAGTCAAACAGGGCATCGAGCAAATTGCCTTGCATGCCTTCCTTTGCGACCGAGGTGATGATATCGCGCAAGGATGCGCTGCGATGAGCCCGCCCTTCGTCGTTTCGGCTCTGGGTCTCACGAAGCTGCTCCGCAGCACTTCGTTCGGGGCTGTCGAAAGTGATCCGGATGGGAACGGTGTTGAACGCCGGTCCAATGACAGTCTCCGCCGACGGTAGCGTCTGTCTTAGTGCAAAGATCTGTCCAAAGACGACATCCGACCCTCCAGTGGTCTCAGCCAAGAGCTTTGCAAATGAGAGGGATGCTACTGTTTGAAGGGACACTCCCAAATCTCGGCACTTCTTCGTCGCCTCCTCGGAGCTGATCTTGATCGTGCGATGCGCTTCCACCAAGCTTGAAGAGCTCGACGACTCGGATGCGGAAGAAGCGTCTGGTTGATAATCCTTGAGATCCTCCACCCAATAGGAAACATCATCGTCATTTGGCAGAAGGTACGGCAGCAGGTCGGCAAATGGCGTGCGATCCTCGGAAGATCTGCCGTTGAGCTCATCGTCTAGATCTTTGAAGAGCATTGGCAGAGAGATGCCATCGTACAGACTTTGTCGTGACCGACAAGGTGAGAGAAGGTCAGTTATCATTGCGCATCCCATTTGTGGAAGTGAGTGAATGAACACTCACGCATGATGGACGGTGAATTTCAGGAAAGTTTCGGTACTGTCTTGGTCATCGATAAGGAGGTGATGTGGCCCATGAGCCAAAAATTCTTCTTCCCGACCACCTTCAACTAGTGTTTTCTGGCCGGTGCTCCTTCCGTCGCGAGACCGTTCTATATCCGGGCGGAAGTCCTTGTGCACGACTTGGAACCATGATCCTGTAGCGCCTTCTCCGTCAGTGACGTAGTGGAAGGTGGTCCGGAGGATGTCCGTCCGCTGAATGATAGTCTTCCATGCCGATTCAACCTTTTCAGCCGCCTGGTTTGTCTTGAACTTGTGCTCCAGCAGGTAAGCCTTGCCGTCACTTGCTACGAACTGGGACAGCATGCCTGATTGGAGAGGAGAGCATGGGATTAGCAGGTCCGAGGCGTCAAGAACAGACCCAAGACTCTTTCTGGCCAGTTGGACGTCTTGCCGATCGGCGAGTGATTCGGTGCGGCTTTCTTGGGAATCTTGACCATCGGTCGAATCTCCAGTAGCTTTGCGAGCCAACGCATACACAGTTGGGCAGCGCAGAGTATCTTGCACCGTGATTCTATACCCCTGTCGGTTGAGAGACTTGACGAGCATCATCGCAGTGATCGAGTCGATACCCAAGTGGTAAACAGCTGTTCCAAAACATTTCATCGTCAGTTCAGATTCTCTTCGAACTGAAGTTGAAGCATCCAGCTCACAAGTGGAAGATGTGATGTCACTGCTGGACACTTCGCAAAGTTCCGCAAACTTCTCGCAAAATTGTTGCGCCTTTGGCGACAATGGCTGCTCATCGTTGCGTGCGTTGCTCAGCTTGGATCCAAAGGACCGGATCTCCGATGTAGGGATCCCCTCATAGAAAGCTTGCAAGGCTTTACGATCCGTTTTGTTGTTGTGCGTCATCGGAAGATGACCGGAAATGGCGATAAAGTGAGGAGGGATCTGAACACGTGTCGCGTCAGATGCCTGCAATGATTATTGGGTTTGCTAGTTACTCACCATGTACTGGGCCAGTCGCTCGCGGGCTTGTGACAGGGCCGATCGCAGTGCATCCACAGCTTCTTGTGAATCGTCGACTGCAAGTTCTGCGGCCGTTGAGGTAGCTGAACCGATTGCAGCAAATGCAACCAGTTGCTTCGAGGAAAATCCAGGGTGCTGCAAGTAGAGCGTCTCTACTTCCGCAACCTTGCCATCTTGAGTTAAGGCGTTTGAGATTTCTGTCAAAGTATCACAAACAAGCCATGTCAGCGTGGCCACCAACAGGGGCAATTGGATTCAACTTACCGTCAAGCTCTATGCGCTGTCCGTTCACTTTTACCTGACCTTGCTCAGCTCTGCCAAGGAACTCAACAGATCCATCGACGAGGAGGCGTCCACGATCGCCGGTGAGATAGACCTTCGAGCCGTTCTCCAAAGTGACGAAGCGTTCCTTTGTCAGATCGTCACGTCCCACGTACCCATCGCCGACTTGGGGACCGCCAATCGCCTGATGTTCAACGCTGTCAGCACAAAATTTCGCAAAATGGGAACAAGCCATGTACTCACGATTTCTCCAATGCCGCCCTTGAAAACTGGCCTTCGGCTTGTGTCAAGTATAAAGACAGAACTGCAAGCGTACGCTTTACCCTGTTTCCGAGACGAAAGAAATCAGCCCGATTCCTCAGGGCACCGTTCAGCGCAACATATCGACATACAATGTTATTGCGCGTCGAGTTGGCAGCGACGAAGCCCAATGTGTTGCCAATGGTCGTCTCAGTAGGGCCCCAGGCATTGATCAGTTGTCCCTGCGGAGCCCACTCTTTCAATGCCTCCTCGCTCATCATGTCGCCTCCGGTCATCAGCCACTCTAACAAATGTGCGAGACCTCGTCAGCGGCCTGAGGCAAATTCCAGTCTGGCCTCAGCTCCATCACTCACCAAGCTTTGGCAGATCTGATCTTCGCATACCGGAAGCCAGAGCTGCAGGAAGATCTGCACACGTGATTCCGAGCTGATGGAAGCTGCTCACGAGATCCTCCAACAGTACTTCCTTGGGTGCAGCACCGAAAGCGAAGCTGTAGAAGAGACGAGGATGTAGCTCGTTAAGCAAACGAGCTCGAGCTAAGGAGGCTTGATAGCCGTACTCACCCACGAGCCAGAGGCATGCAAACTTCGATCAGTGAAACATCAAAGCCGATAGAAGCTAGTTGCAGCATCCGGGAGGTTGACGACGCCGGAAGACTTTGATCCCATGACAGAAGAGCCGCCGCGAGAGCTCTCTGTGAAATGAGACATCCTTTCGGCCTTCCTGTGCTTCCACTGGTGAACAGGAGGTATGCACCTCGGTCAAGACTTGGCTTTGAAAGCGCCTTCTCTGGAGGGTCTTGGCTCGAAAGAGTGTCCAAGGTCAGAATATTTGACACCGAGGGCGGAAGCGTGCTCTTGAGTTCATCTGTGGTGACTACAGTCACATCTTCCGCGCACTCAAGCTAAAGGTTCGTGGGTGCAAGTCAGCATCTCGCAAAAAGCCTTGAGCTCTCGCGACGGGTCAGCTCACCATGTATCGGATTCGCTCGGCAGGTAGAGAGGGGTCGATCGGAAGGTACACCTGAAGGAAGACTAGAGTCAGATGAAGGATGTGGTACCTCGTGAAGCCTCTACTTACTTTTCCTGCTTTCCAAATAGCAATCAATGTGACGTATAGCTCGACGGATTTGGGCAAATAAAGAGCGACGATGTTGTTCTTGGATCCCACCAAGTGCTTTGCAAAAGTCGTACTACGCTCGTCCAGCTGACCGTAAGTGATCGTAGTAAGATCCGATAGCTGCTCGCCATACACGAACGCCACTGTTGACAACAGAATAAAATTGTGGTCCAGAAACTTCAGCTGCATCCGATCGAACACTGAGAAACAATCCAGTCTCACCCTTGCGTTGGTCGTCCTGAGCGTGACGCTGGAAACGAGCGACAAATGTGTCATGAGGACCTTCGGGAGCTTGAGGTGGGTGATTGCTGATCGAAAGAAGAGAAGCGTCCAGATCCTGCCACGATGTCGAGTGTTGGAGACCTTGTAGACTGATGTCGAAGGCTTTAAGCAATACGAGCGCCTGTTCTTCGCCAAGGATATTGTTGCGGAAGTTAGCTAGCAGGCTGACTTTGCCAGTCTCGGGGTCTGCTTCCACTTCAACGGCCAAGTCATACTGTGTGGCAGTGCTATCTTTAGTCAAGGATGCAGATACCGATCTGGGCACAGGCGTGTTGCTCACCTCGGCATCCATTGTAACCTGAGGCTTCTCGCCAAAAGTGAGGCGTGACGCTGTCTGGGTCGAAAAGGCGAACAAGGTGTTGAACAAGCTTCCACTGGCTCCAATTGCTCTGGCGATCTTGGTAAGAGGTTGGTGCTGATACCTCAGTAAAGAAGCAGTCCTGCTCTGAATCTCTTTTGCAAGCTCTGAAGAGCTGCTGGAGGTTGAGCGGACGAACATCGGTATCGTGGTCACGCAAGGTCCCTGAACATCATCGATCCCAGCGATGTCAAAGGAGCGTCCTCGTAGTACGAGACCAAAGAGATTGTCGTCTGTTGAGGCAGTCAAATCCGTTCAGCTGCTGTTCCAACCTCGTGCCATTCCACATGACTTACCTTCGCCCGTATATGCGCCCAGCAGTCTGAAAGAGTAGCGATTACATATGAGCACAAGCAGACACGGGCGGGAATGCTTGAAAGTAACTCACTTGGCAAATACGCTCAGCACAAGGGACTGAGGCGAGACTGAGAACTTCTGTGCGGCTTCTTTCAGCACTACAAAGCTGATCTGTGACTGCACCTGAGTCTCCTTCCTAGGACCGTGACCTTCTTTGCGGATGCCATTCAAGTTTGGGAAGGAAGTCAAGGAGTAGTCGGCGAGGTAGGACTTCCAGTATTCTGAGGCGTCATTTTCTGAGTCCGATCGGAACCATTGGCGAACCACATCGGAGAATTGTGCAGCAGACTCGGTTGATCGTCCAGAATACCTATCTGAAACGCTCATCAGTAATTTGTTGACCGACTCGCCATCGTAGATAGCGTGATGCGCCAACAATACAAGTTTGCGAGCCTTGGAGTCCAGCAGGATTCTGATCGGTGGCTTGGATGCGATTGTCGAGATGATATCCTCCGCAGTTCGGTTGATCTCCTCGTCGAGGGCCGAAGTCTCAATCCAGCTTGTTTCATGATTGTGTGTCTTGAGCACCACTTGCGCGAGATTCTTGCCAGCATCAGGGAATATCGTGCGGTAGATGTCATGCTGTACGAGCGTTTCAAGCCTGCAGGGAAAGCAAATGTCAGGAAAGCGCGCCCACACCGTCGCTCACGCGATACTCACCAAGCATTCCGAAGTTTTGCAAGATCGACTTCTGGCTTGATGTTCACTTGGAAGGTTCCGATATACAGACGAGCCTTTGGGTTCTCCTTGCTAAGAGCAATCAGAGAACTCTGCAACGGCATGCAGGGCAAGATCTGTCCGGCCAGTGCGCGAGTCTGTTCGTCGATCTTGGAACCGAGCTTTTTGCAAGCCTGATCAAAGTCTTCTTCTGAACGCAGTTTGGTGCTAGATCCGGAAGGCGCGTCCTGGGAAGAAGCAAGTTCTTCCAGCGTGCTAGCACCCATGATGGCCGCTACTCCGATGTCCAGCCCGCGCTTGCGCAGTCTTGCAGAAAGTCTGATCGCAGACACTGAGGAAGATTTGGTTCAGTCCCAGACCTGAGTGAGACTTTACACAAAGTTTGCATACGACTTACAGCTATCCATACCAGCCTCGAACAGGTTAGTCGAAGGATCGAACTCATAATCTCTCGCAAACGTCCTTCCGGCCTCCTCCGCTATGATCTTCTCCGTGTCGTTCAGAGTTGGTCGCGACGTCGAAGACACAGAGCCTCGAAGCTCACGAAGTGAAGCCTTTTCATAAAGAATCTTTAGAGCGCGGACGTTGACCTTACCTGACACCACAGCCAGTGGAATGGCTTTCACTGGAAGCACCAGCGACGGTGCCATATGAGCGGGCAGGGCTTTTCGTGCCTTCATTGAAAGATCTTGTGCTGATTCGAACTTCGTCTCGTCAAACTCTGCCGTCTCGTCACGACTTGTGATGCCCTCGAGCTGAAGGAAAGCAATCAGCCTGTCAACGTCCGCTTCAGGGTGTTTCGATACGATGGTCTTGACCACGGCAGGTGCACCCGCGAGCTCTTGCAGCTTTGTGTTGACCTCATCGAGCTCGAGTCTGGCGCCTCTGATCTTGACTTGAGACGAGTCAGCGCGGCCGGCGTAGTAGATCTCGTTATCACAACCCATGCGACCCAAGTCGCCTGTGCGATAGATCCTCTGATTGTTCCACTTTGAGAACGCCGCACTGTCCTGACCAAGGTAGCCTTGTCCGACCTGCAGGCCTGCAATGCAGATTTCTCCGATCTGGCCCCGCAAGACCGGGTCAAGTTGCCCTTGGTTCTCCTGTAGGATCAGATACTGGGATCCCGGAAAGGCCGGACCAATGTCAGAGGGTAGTGAGTGCTGCTTGATGCGCGACATGGAGATTCCGATGGAGGCCTCCGTGGGTCCATACGCGTTCAGCACCACGACCTTGTCTTGGCGGCCCCACTCCGAAATGATGTCGCCGGCGATTTGCTCGCCGCCGACGATCAGGACCTTCAGAGAAGGTAAGTCAGCGGGTGTGACCCGACGGCCTTGAGTGAAGAACAGAGATGGTACCACGGCCGCATGGGTCGGTTTCAACTTTTGCATGGCCAAGCCCAGATCCTGCAAGATCGCGCTTCGCGGGGCCGTCACGATACAGCCGCCGGTTCTCAGGGGAAGAAGCACCTCTTTCAGGTGCACGTCGAATGCTTCAGCCGATCGAGCGAGGTAGCGGACTCCCCCTTCGAACGAGCCGGGTGCATTTGCCTCGATCACATCCAAGAAGGCCTCGATGGCAGCCGACAAATTCGCCGTCGTGAGCAAGCACCCCTTTGGCTTACCGGTACTACCACTCGTGTACAGGCAGAATGCCAGATCGTCGGACGTTTTTTTGGCCTCGGGTGCCCTTGAGTATGGTTTGCCCAGCTCGGCCCAGTTCGTCTCCGAGTCGACAACCACTTGGTCAACGCCATCGAGCCCACGTGCTGATGCTGTGTCCGTGATGACGGCCTTGGCTCGGCTGTCGGTCAGCAGTTCTCTCTTTCGCTCATCTGGGAGGGCCTCGTCGATGGGCAGGTAGATGTTGCCGCTCCGGAGAATTGCCAGTAGAGCTACATACGTCGCTGGTTGACGAGACAAAGACACGGCCACCATTGCCTGTCGTCCGTATTTGGCGTGCAGCAGAGCGGCCAATTGTTGGGAAGCATGGTCAAGCTCCGCATAGGTCATGACTTTTGGTACTGCGTTGCTTTCCAGATCGTCATGGAATTCGAGCGCAGGGGCGGAGGGATTCTGTTTGGCCCAAGAAGAGACCCAGGATGCAACGTTTCGGGACGGGTCGTGGCTTGATTCCGCCCAGGGCGTTACTGGGCCGATCGAAAGCAAATTTGCGGACATCTGCGGCGCGACCGTGCCATTCAACAGGTCGTCGCCTGTCTTCGAGCTCTTGCATAAGGTCGCAAGAAGCTCGTCGTACTGCTGAGCCATGATGTCTAGCTGGGCTTCGGACACTTTGCTAGAGACAGCATTGAGCTCGAATTCCAGCTCATCGTCAGACGTCAAGCTGACTTGCAAAGCAACGTCATGTTCTACGACCACTCCGAAGTCGGAGAAGGACCCGAGCTTGAATCCTTCAGAATCAGCTGGTTTTTGAGGAGCGTTGTTGAATACAAAGAATCCGCCGAACAAAGCACTTTGCCGAGGGATCTCCAATATGTTGCGGATGAATGCCAATGGGACGTGTTGATGTGCTTTGACCGCTTCGTGGAATTTGTGAAGGTGGTCGAAAACGTCAGATGACGACCTGCCGTTGCCGAATGAGATTGGAATTGGCAGTGTGGTGATCGCAGGACCCATGACACTCGCCAGAACAGGATCCTTGTCGCGGCCAGCTGCCGACTCGCCGAGGAGGATGTCATGTTGACCACTGTACAAAGCCAGAAGTCGAGCCCATACCATCTGAGCCAGGAATCGTGGGGTGGAGCTTCTTTCGTAGGCAGCCTCTTCGAGTGCCGCCCATTTGGTCGCGCCTATCCTGGTCGTCGTCAGCAAGGTGCTCGCGGCTGTGTTTCCGTTCCGTAGATCTGGAAATTGCGGGTCCACGCCTCGAGGAAAGTCATTCAGTGCAGTTTTCCACACCGAGTCGCGCTCGTCGGCCTCCTCCCTCGACATCGGGATGAGATGAGGTAAGGCCTCTTCATACTGAGTGACTCGCACTTCTGAAGTTGGATCGGAGTAGGCTTCTTGAAGAAGTCCCTTTAGTAGATCGAATGTGATGCCATCTGGTAGCAGAACGTGCCCGATGTTAGTAAGGTAGCGTCGAAAGCCTTCCCAAGCCAGGCTCACCATAAAGCGCGTGATGAGCATGAAACAGAAGGCTGCGTTGATCTTTGTGCTTGGCAATCCAGATGGCGAGGGGAGGTTGACCAGACAACGCATTGTGGGACAACGCACTGCGTGCATGCTGTTGAACATGCTTCTCATACTGATCACTGTCAGGAATCTCGAGTTCTTCGATGACAACATCTGCTTTTGCGTGAACGACTTGAAGGAAGTTTCTGCGCGAGGAAGATGGAGAGGATGAGTTTTTGGTTGCGAACACCCTGAAAACGGAACTCACGGTCGATTTGGCAAGACATCGCTCTCCTGGACTGCATCAATGTCACTTGCGTCGATGAACCCTGTCCGAAGAATGCGAGCTCCTTGGACAACCTTCTTGACAGCTTCCACGAGGCGTTCGACGCGTACATTCGAGTCATTCAGCTCATATTTTCTATAGGGCCAATAGGATGTCGAGTCGCGTTGGCTTTCAGCGAGCATTCCTTCTTGGATCAAGCTGCAGGGTAGCACTGCTTCGATGTTCTGACCATCGATCCTGAGATGCCGAGAAACAGCTGACAGGTACGAGTCGCTGAATGTAGCCAACACAGCATTTCGTTGGCTCGAGCTTGGCGCGTCGGTGTGGTCCTTGGTTTCTTTCGCGACTGGCACTTGGGTCTCGGGTGCTTTGAGATTTTTCGTTTTACCCGCCACACCCTCGAGGAAGTCTGACAGCGAGCCCAAGGTGTTGTTTCGGATGATGGATAAGACTGAGCACTTGACACCTGAAGCGATCAGCTTCCTCGTCAAGCTCATCGCCTTGAGCTGTGGGATCGTGACTACATCAGTGATTCGTCAGTGAGGCAACTGCAGGTAGGGCCAACCTACTGAAGTAAGACCCAGGGCCGGTAGTGGTGTGTTGCGACTGATCGCTTCCGGGTCGATACCGCATAGCTCAGCAAGGAACTTTCTCAGGAGCTCCTCCATCTCAGATCGCTTGGCTTTTGACGCGTTGTCCTTGCTCAGACTGATCTCCGCCAGTCCAACACCTTGTTGACGGAGCTCTTCCAACATGCGATTCGCCTTTGCCTGTTGGTGTCGATGATATCCACGTCAGATATGAGAAACAGCATCTTGTCAAATGTGAGACTCACATCATCCGATTCGATGCCGTAGACATTCTTGAGCGCCGCCGCGAAGATGGAAGCCAGCTCGTCACTGGACTTTCCTGAGCTTTCTTCAAAGCTATCCCCACCAGCCACTTTTGACTCCCATTGCACGTAGTTAAAGTCTTGAAGGGCTTTCTTGATCGCGACGCGATCAATCTTTGCACTGGAGTTTTTCGGGAAGCGTGAGAGAATGATGAAATGCGTTGGTACCATCTGTGATGAAAAAAGGAAGGGTAAGTTTCTTGTTGCTCTAAATCTGCGACTTACCCGATCGCTGCGCTGACTCACATTCGAAGGCAGTCGCTGGATGGCGGCTTCGCGTAACGCTCTCGAGATCTCAGCCGCTTCAGCATCTGTTCGCAACATTGTCGTGTCCTTATGTTCTGGCCCTCTGGGAACAACGGAGAAGTTGACAATGTGCACAGTGTCCGGATTGTTCGGCTTGGGCAATGCCATCGTATCCGAGTCTTTCACCTTTTCGTGGCAGTCTTTGATCGCGGCATTGATCTCCAGAAGCTCGATACGAACACCGTCAATCTTGACCTGGTCGTCTTCCCGGCCTAGATATTCGAGCTCGCCGTTCCACAGTTGACGGGTCAAGTCTCCAGTGCGGTAGCAACGGCCAAGAAGAGGATGTTGGATGAACTTTTCCGCAGTCTTTTTGGGATCGTTTACATATTCGCGTGCCACCTGAGGCCCGCCAATGATCAGCTCGCCGATCGACCCACGAGGCAAGACGTTGCCATGTCGGTCGATCAAAGCCAGGGCGGTGGTGGGGAGCGCGACACCAATGTTTGGGGCTTTGACCTCGTCTCCTTCCGGCACTCTGCGGTTCATGGCGATCAAGGTCGCTTCGGCTGGTCCGTACAGGTTGAGCAAACAGCAATTACGCGACCATTCGTCCGCCACCACTTGGCTTAGCTTCTCGCCTCCGTTGATGAGGACCTCCAGTGTGGGTATGTCTTCTCTTCTGATCTCGGCAGACACGGCTGGGGTCAGGATCACATGTGTGCTCCGGGTCGCGTTTGCAATGGCAGGAAGCGAGTCCAACAGCAAGGCTCGAGTGCCGCAGCAGACAGCTCCACCCAAGCCCCAAGTCCAAAACTCGTCCATGATCGAAAGATCGAAGGTGTACTATACGAGGACGCAGTAGGAGTGTGAGTTTCGACATTCTGTATAGCTTACAGTGATGGTGGCCACATACCTCTGAGAACTGCAGATAGCGGATCGAGTCGGAGTAGGGCACGACTCTCTGCAGGGCGCGCATCGCCTGAACTGCTGCCGAATGCTGAATGCCCACCGCTTTGGGCAAGCCCGTGGTACCAGACGTCCACACCAGATATGCCAACTGATCCGCCGGGCCGCGCGAAATGCCGAGTGGCTCCCGCAGCTTTTCGTCAGCTTTTGCTTTCTGAACGATCCGGTCTGCGCGTAGAATTGTGACATTTTCCAACTTCATCGCCTCGAGTTTGGCATCGTCGGCGTCGGTAGAGGTGACGATGAAGCGCGCCTCGCACTTTTTGAAGAGGGCGGCTTGGCGTTCCGCGGGCCATTCCACATCGAGGGGGCACCATGTCGCATTTGCTTTGCACACTCCGAGGATGGAAATGTACGTCTCTGGCGATTTGGGCATGAAGAGAGCTACAATCTCGTCAGTCCCGGCGGCGCGTTTATCGCCGTCGACTCCTGTTTCGCGAAGCGCGCGCGCAATCGAGTTCGCGAATCCGTCGAGTTCTCTGTAGGTGAGCTTGACGTTGTCCGGCGTGTCACTAGGACGCTCATCCTCCAGGTGGTATCGGAAGTCAAGGGCGGGCGCGTCAGGTTGAGCTTGCACGTGTCTTTCAAATTGGTATTCGATGCGTTCCGCGTCCAAGCCCTCTGGGCCAATGTCATCGGTCAGAACGCGGAAGTTTGATCGATCCAGAGCGAGCTGATCCTCCGAAAAGCGCGAAGACGAGAAGGCCGGCGCGTCCTTGTCGAACAGGAAGGACGAAAGCAATGATTCGAGTTGACGCAATTGATATTTTGCGGAATCGTCAGAGTGCACCTTGCCGGACGCGTAAATGTCGAGTCGCAGTCTTTGTCCTTCGGCCCCGGCACAGAGTAGGACTGCCTTCGGTAGCGAAGGCAGGGTGCGATCAGATGCGGCCGCATAAAATATTGCGGTGTCAGCCTCCGATGCAGATCCGACGTCGACCTTGTTATCGAGGAGCTCGTCCAGCTCGGCGAGGGTCAAAGTGGAGGGGCTGGAAGGATCAACCTCGAAACGGATTTGTTCATGATTGAATGCGCCAGACTTATCCGATGGCGCGTACTGCGCGAAGCCAAAGACGGAGGCCTCATGCGCTTGTGAAAAATACTAACGCACACACAAAAGGCGCCGGCACAGAACAAGAGGTCAGGACTAGAGAGAGAGAGATTCCAGCAGATATTACCGGATGGGCTCACCAGACTGATGGCCCAGGCCAACCTGAGTGCTCTGAGGACGTGCTCTTCGTTGCTGGACGATTCTTTTCGAGCGGGGAGAATATCCGCGAGCTGACTAATTTCGGTGTTGGTAACGAGGCTCTGGACCACATCAGCCTTTGCGTCTGCTCCGGCAGATGTCTCCTTGGTTCGCGATGCTGCTGTCGTTCTCAGGCCGGTCAAGTCCGGGAACGCGATGAGTTCTTGGGTGGCCATTGTCGACTGGGCTTCGTTCTGAGCCATGATGAGGAGGATGGATGCTGCTGCGTGTTGGTCTATGTTGAGTATTTCAGATATCAGATGTATGGCGGGGCTACACGCAGGTTCAGCAGGGATCTATGGGCGGCGGATTGGATTACACGAATGGAGCGGGGTGGAAGAGGAGGAGGAAGAGGCATTCTTCTTAAAGCTGATCCAGGAAGGACGAGGGTCGAGGTGGGAACAGCATTTGCAAAAGATCGTCATGAACGTTGTCCTCGAATTATTGAGGACGACGATCAATTATTTAATAGATTATCCTCGCGACGACCCGTGTTAGCCGCTCTGGAAGCCCATGACGACTGTCCAGGGGGGTTGCATTGGAAATTGACCCAGTCCTGATGAACATGATGAGTTCTCTTTGCGAAGAACATTCGGCACCAGGAACATTACTGATGAGCATCTTTTGGGGAGCCAGCCAGCCAGCCAGCCTTCCTTTCCCTCACCGCTTGGTCGCCGTTGCCATCGGGGCCGGTTTCAGCTGGGGGATGAGCATTGAGCAAGCTGGCCAGCCAGATGGAGATCAGTCACGGCCCACATCAGCCAAGATCAGCACGTTGAAAAATTTCCACCCCCACCCCGACCAAAGTCGACACATGATGCAAATCCGCGAAGAAGCCTCACTACATCCGCGGACACCATCAGCGGGTTCACCACCAGACCTCAACCCGGCCGTCGTCCAGAATGGGAAGGCCTGGCTGATATTTCAAATGGGTGGGAAAAAAGGAATCCGATCACGTAATAATGGATCCAGCACGAAGATGATCAGCGATTAAACCCTTGGAAAGGCGTCCCCTGAGCAAAGCTGCAGATGATGACAGCATCGATTCGATTGAAACTGATCCGCTCGAACGTGACATGGGGCTTACCCCCCGTCCAAAGTGTGACAAAGGGTTCAACATCGGCGAGTCGGTGGTGGGTAACTAACGTTGTATGAGCATGTATGGCAGGTAGTACAGTGATAGGGCGATCTTTGGCTGAGCTATCCTGGGCCATCAGAAGGAGGGGGAGGCAGAGAGGGATGCAGACAAAGGCAGAGAGACAGTATAGATCCAAAGGTCGGTGACGCCGTGTGTTCATTGAAGCCGAGAAAACAAGTCCGTGTCGCAGATCCTCCGCCGACCGTGAGAAAGGCCAGCTGACCCAGGGCGGGTCAGCGCACGCCTCCCGAGTGCGGTCGAGCCAAGAAGAACAGTCCGTAGAGTCCTGGGAAAGATATATTGAGTCATAAAAAATGGGGTTCCGGTTGGAAGCGCTTCACGCGGTGCGTCAGGCGAGAGCGGTGAGCTCATCACGAGCCTCGTCGCTGTCGACCTTCATCTGGTTACTGTCACCAGAGTCAGCCTTCTCCGTCGAGCTCGAGTCTTGTCTCGAGGGTTCTGCTGGCACCTGAGTCGAGGGAGATCTTGACATCGAGACCGTGGCAGGGGTCGTCGTGCTTGCACTGCCGTCAGAGCTCTTTGTCGTCTCGTTTGAGAGCAGCCTCAGAGGAGCCTCGGCCGCCGCAGTGAGTTCGCCGGCCAGGTCTCTTCCCATACCTGCCTGCTCGCGGGCTGACCGTCTGATCCGATTCGCTCCCAGCGATGCGCCACTGGCCGCGACCTTTGGATCAGCTCCAGAGCTTCCCGGTGCGGGTGCTGATTCAGAACGATCCAACTGAGGTCGCAGCAGCGCTGCAGTCGGCAAGCTCAATCCGGCTGAGCCGCGGCGCTCAGAGGAAAATCCACTCGGCAAGGCTCCCGTACTCGGTCCAGGCTCGCCCACAGACGTGTCGCTCTGTCCCGAGTTGAAGTAGCCGTCGCTCAAAGTCGACGTCGTGGATGGCAGTCCTCGGTCGTGCAAGCCGGAGGATTCACGAATCGATTGGAAATCCGGTATCTTCCGACTTGGTCTTTGCTTCTTCGGCGCGTCGGAGGCAGGACGGTCGTTGCGGTCATAGGCTCGGGTGGACTTTTGTCCTGTTATCTCCCACGCCTCTCCACTGGAAGACAGGTCTTGAACGGGATGTTCTGAGAATCGCGCAGTCCTACTGTGCGGCAACGGCGGTCTCGTAGGTAGTGGGGGTTCATTCGCCGGCGGAGGGCTCCATTGCGAAAGTCTCTGTCTCGTCTCTTGATCGAACAGCCATCTCACTAGCATGGATTCCAATGCAATGCTCTTGACCGGTTTCGACAGATAGTCGCTCATCCCGGCTTTCAAGCACTTCTCCCGGTCGCCACGGATGGCACTGGCCGTCATCGCCACGATTGGTATTGAGCGGACCTCGGCGCTCGGAGACTTTCTGATGGCCTCAGTCGCTTGATAGCCGTCCATCTCAGGCATCTGCAAGGACGGATAGTTTCGTAAGTGCTCTGCTCGAGTCACGCTTTGATCAATCTTCGGACACCAGAAGACTAACCTGGCAATCCATCAAGATGAGGTCGTATGCTTTTTGAGACAGCTCTTTCAAGCACTCTATCCCATTGTTCGCCGCGTGGCAGCTGAAACCCATCTTCTTCAAGGTCTTCAGTGCAATCTGCTGATTTATCAAGTTGTCCTCAGCGACGAGCTGTAAGTGTCAAAAAAGCCAGGTGTCTCAGCCATCCGAAGATCAACAGTGAATCGGCTATCTGGAGCTGCTCTTACAATCCAGATGTCCTTTCTCGGTCTGGCCAATGGATCCGAGCTCGCCCCTATTGGTGACGCAGTCTTCTGAGACAGCTGCGCGACTGTTGCATTGTCGATGTCCATCATTTCAGATCCGGCGTCAGTCTGTACCGACCGGGGTGCCCTCTTGAATGGAATTTCGAACTGCGTAATAGATGGCATCTTCAGTTTCTACGTCTGAACCGATAGAGTATCACTGCAGCAGCTTACCCATGCCTTTGACCCTTCGTTGACCTTCGAGTCCAGTCCGATTCGGCCCTGCATAAGCTCAACGAGCTACGGACAAGCCATATGAGTAAAGTTCTGGTGAAGATCTCAGTCGCACAATCTCACATTTTTGCAAATCGTCAAGCCCAGGCCAGTGCCACCAAACTTGCGCGCTGTGGAAGGATCCGCCTGACTGAAAGGTTTGAACAATCTTTGCAGTACCTCGTCAGAAATTCCGCAGCCCGTGTCGGCGATTTCGAACCTGACCACGATCGAGGTCTCGTCTTCTTGTATTTCCCTGACGTCTAGCGTGATGGAGCCGTGGGTGGTGAATTTGATGGCATTTGTCAGGAGGTTGGTCATGACTTGACGTAGCCTGCCAGCATCTCCCATGAGGAGACCTGTGTACGCCAATTCCCCTGTCACGAAGAATTCTAGACCCTATTGCGAGAAAAGAGAAAGTCAGTTGGCGTGAGACTGATCCGCATCGCGAGGAAGGCAATACACTAACCTTCTTCTGCGTGGCAAATGTAAGCATTTTGCGGGTGTCCAATACTATAAGATTGAGTGAGAAAGGTGCGTTCTCTATATCGAGCTTTCCGTTTTCCACCTTGCTCAAGTCGAGGATGTCGTTCACGACTGTGAGCAAGGCATCCGCTGACCGCTGAATGTTTTCCGCATAGTCTCGCTGTTCCACAGTCAGGGCGGTATCGCAGAGGAGTTCAGAGAGACCGATTACACCTGCAATTGGCGTCCGGATCTCGTGACTCATGTTTGCCAAGAACTCCGATTTGAGCCGACTGGCTTCCTTGGCCGCTGTTTCGGCCGCAAGAGCTCGTGACCGCTCATGTATCGACTCCTCCAGCTGTCGTTCTGCTCGTTTCCGCTCCGTGATATCCATGGAAGCGCCGACAACTCCCTCGATCTCTCCTAGCTCTTCCGGATTGGCTGAAATGGTCGGATTTCCCATGACGAGATTCCTTTCCTCGAGTGTGCGTCGCATTGGCGTGTACTGCGTCCGGAACCAACGGCCCTCAATCTCCATGTCGTGCACGACAGCTTTCCCGCGGAGCGCCTGCTCCACGGCCAATTTGATCTCCGGCGAGTCCCAGACATCGTAGATCCGCTTGCCCACGAGCGTCCGTGGTCTTTTGGGACGGCTGCGTTTGCTGGACGACACTCCACTCATCGCATGGGAGGCGCCACCTTCGCTCTGAACGTCTTCTTGGCCGCGACTCATGTTCGAAGACGGGGCAGAGTCTAACCCACCCGATTGACTGGTGTCGGGGTCGGATGCTGAAGGCGTGCTGGGTCGGATGAGCTTGAGCTGCCGCACACCCGGACCCTCGGCCACTTGAATTTTTCCATCGGTGTCGACTGCCCACAACGTCACCGCAGCGTGGTTGATGACAGCCTCCAATTGAGCCTGTGATTGTCGACTGGCTGCGAGGGCTTCAACAGTGTCGTGTATGTCTGTGCAGGTGCCGAACCACTTGATGATCTTCCCCGTTTCATCTCGCAGAGGCAGAGCCCGGCCCAACATCCACCGCCATTGGCCATCCTTGCGTTTGCATCGGTAGTCGACGCTGTAAGGTTCACCAGTCCGAAGTGAGTGAGACCATGCACGCGAAGCCTCGATCATGTCTGTCATGAAAAAGGGGCGCGGCGTCAGCCCGAGCCTGTCAGCATTGGATGTATGTGACCAGTCGGCTGAATTCACTTACCATCTGGATGAAAGAGACCTTGCCAACCGACACCCTTGGACTGATCTATTGATGCTCCAGTAAAGTCGAACCAAGATTGGGAATAAAAGTCGTGGTAGCCATCCGGATACGTCGTCCAAACCAATTGCGGGAGGGAGTTGCAAACCGTCTTGAAATATTCCTCACCTGAAGGAACGATGCGCAGTCGTTGTGTCAGTAGTTGCTCGATGAGTGCTGGCACAGATGCGGAGAAAGCTCACCTTGGGCGACTACCTCTTTCCTCATCTCGTCCACCTCCGATGTCACGTCCTTCAGGATAACCACACCGCCGATATGTTCTCCACCGTATCCTCCTGCAGTGCGCATGGGCTTGCCCTGCAGCTCAAAAACACGACGAACGCCTGTGAGTGTAGACTCGCAACCGATCCGCATGGACGGCACCCTCTCAGCGAGAACCGAAGCACGGTAGATGGGGAATTCGCTTGGCGGTACCCGTTCCTGAAAGCGCTCGTCGTAGCAGTGCATGTGATCGGTGAGCCACGCCATGCTGACGAGCAAATCGTTGTCGTACAGCGCCGCTTCCGGGTCGGTGACTCTGTTCTTGGGCTTGTCGACAAAGTCACGCAAGAGCTCTTCGCATGCGCGGTTGCGGAGGACCGTCTTTCCATCCGCAGACATGCTGAGTAAAGGCGTATCGAGCGTGTGCATGAGGGCATCCTGCATCGCGTCCGCACGGGAACGATGGTCGGACGTGGGCGAACTTGCTCTGCGCTCCCGCTCATGGATCCCCTTCTGGCTTGTGATGGCCAAGGTCCAGAAGGCCTCGTGGAGCACAAAGGCGCGAGGGTTGCCGTTTGGGTTGGTGAGGATATCAGACCCAGTCGTATTCTGCCTGGTTGCGTTCCTAGAGACTGCTGACGCGCCCGCGTGGTCGACAGCTGATGATACGGGAGAGTTCCCCGAGGAGAACAGGGTGGCTGAATCGGAGCGAAGGTGAGGGCCACCCACAGACACGTCCATTCCCGCAGTCATTGCGGTTGCGACCTCGTGGCAAGGTTGAGGAGAAGGAAGCCCTTCCCGAGTCTGGGGCGAGATTGGACTCGGCTGGATGGATTGTGCGGCATCCCGGGAGATCGAGTCCGAATTGTTGAAGCTCTTGGAATTTGTTAGATTGGAACGCGGGTCCATCTGCTCGTACATCTGATCGGTTATGAGGAAGGCGGAAGCGGTGAGATCACCAGCGAATACGACACCGTCTCCGGCTTCGACAAAGGAGAGCCGGGTTGTGACGGGGGTGTGCATGCTTGCGCGCAGACTGTCGACGGCTTCATTGAGGGCAAGAGTGTACGAGCCAATGCTGTTGGGGGCAATGTACTTGTCGAGACTCTGGCCGAGGAGACTTGTGCCCTGGACATTGAGCAAGAGCTCTGCGGGTCTGTTGATGAGACGGACGTTGCGAAGCGCATCGAGCACGACGAGCGGCGTCGGGGCGAAGTAGATCGCACGCAGACTCTCGTCAAGGTCAAGCATGACCGGCGACTGTGCTTGGTGGCTCTCTCTCTCTCTCTCGCTTCCGTTCGCTCGCGCGCTATATGCTGGTTGGAGTCGCTGTTCGTTGTCTGTCTGTCTGTCTGTCTGCCTGTCTGCTCGCTTGCCTCCTTCGACTTGACTGGCCTCCTTTGCTTCGGAGAGAAGGAGGAGCTTGGAGGGGGGGGAGTTAATTATTCATGCAGTCTGAGTTTGCTTTGCTTCCTCAAAGTTGCGGCTCACGATCATCACCGCATGCACGCTTCCAAACGCCGGACGAGCCATGAATGCTTAAACTGCGCTCATTATGCAGGGTTTATACAACAAAATTCAATTTTTAATTATTGCTCCCAAACAGCGTCAGGGTCGTGGACTCGTGGTCCGCGTCCGGGTGTCAGCCATGTCTGGCTGGAAGTCGTGTTTCGAGAAAAGGAGAATTGTTCAAGTATTCACATACAAAGCAATCAGTCGTCTGTTGTCGTGCGTAGGGGCTGGTATGGGGCAGGGGCAGGGGCGGGTCGGATCGCTATGCTTCATTGGTGGGGAGTAAGTGATAGAACCGTGTCCGAGAAGTGTTCTAGTCAGAAGACAATCTAACGGGGGTTCAGGAAGTTGACGTTTTCCGCTCGTTGTTCCGCTGCGCTCTTCTTGAACGCGGCTACAAAGGGCGACGAAAGTCGACTTTGTCAGTGATGCTCGTAGAAAATTGTGCAGCTCACTCAGGGTACTTACCGATGCCAACCAGAATGCCGGCAGCGAAGAAGGCGATAGAGATGAAGAGCCAGATGACGCCCCACACTTGAGGAGGGAAGCAGCCGATTTCTCGGGCGAACGCGGATGCGTCCGACTCGTTCACTTTTCGACTGATAGTGTCGTCGATGATGTCCCAGACTGTGATCGGGGCGGTGGTCAGTATGATCGTCGGAGTTATCCCTCACATTCAGGCTGCTCACCGGAATACATGCACGACATTACACCCTGTACCAAAGCAAACTGGTCAACATTCGAACCGCTCGACCAGCTGTGCGTGCATCGACTCACGATGAAGAGGATCAGGTATCTCAGGGCAATTGCATCTTTGATGAACCAGAAGATGACAATCAGAGCAGCCATGCCCTGCAATGTGTCGAGCATCAATCATGCGTCAGTGTGACCGAGTTCTGAAGGAAAGCACGTGCAGAAACTCACGATCAGCAAGAGCCAGGTGATCACACTCCGTCTCGCCCAGAACAGGGTGACGATGAAGAATCCACCAACGATGAGAGATGCAATTTTCGAAGCCTTTTCGTCAAACCCGCATGCGATCAGGGCGGCGCCGATCAGACCTGTCCGCTCCAAATTGAAGATGACTGAGCCTTGAGCGTGTTTGCTGTTTGCGCTTTGAAGTAGAAGGACTCACTGCTGCCTAGGTAGCCTGCTGGAAGTGTAATGTAAGGATTGCCGCCTCGCATTCGAGTTGCGCCGCCTTCATGTGGGTCCAGGCTGATGCTCTGAAGTAGGACAATTCACAAGCGTCGACTCTTAGTAAGCTACGAGCTGAAAGACAGCTCTCGACCTTTCTCACCTCTATGCGCGCGCATGTGAGGACTCCTGCGAAAGCGTGACCGAATTCATGGAATCCAACCTGGAAGGACAAAAAGAAAGTCAGAACTCCTCCTGGGCTACGTTTAGACAAAGGTCCAAGAAGGAACGCACTGTGAGCAGCTTGAAAGGGTAGATGATACTGCGGGAGGCAAGAAGCGTGAGGCCACATGGTCTCAAATCCAGTGCGGAGGTGGGTCAGCACTCACTACTTGACTACGGGGAAATGCCACAAGATGATGATGACGATGAAGTATATGCAGGCCACGATAATCGTGCTTTTCTGCGTAGGACTGATATCGAAAACACAAAGGATGTGAGCATGCGCGCGCGCGCGGTATAAGGATGCGTGCTGAAATGTGCATTGAAGGCACTGACTTTACTTCTAGTGTAGGTGCACGTCTCGCGAGCGAGTAACGAGCAGCGCTGTCGTCAAACGCAAACTGCGGAAGGAGAGGCATAATTGTATGCTAAGAATTGTTCTGAAATCCTGAAGGAGTCGTGAAAGGAGGTTCGTTTCGTTGGTGATGGTATCGTCGTCTTCGTGGTCGTGGTGAGTTGGGGAGAAATGAGGTGCCAATGCCAAGTCTGTGGTTGCTGCTGCCTGATGGTGTTGATGATGGGCAGGGGCTGTGTTGTTGCTCTCGATGCCGAGACCGTGGGCCACAACAAGGCGGTGTTGTTGTGCTGGATCGGGGCCCCCAAGAAAATTAAACCGGGCAAAGACCGATGAATTCGAGATCGGGGCCAGATACTAAAATGAAAACGGCGTTTGGGGAGGCGCACAGAGCCATGAGTGAGTGGAACCCGTGAGTTGGCGGGGGCGAGACAAAAGAGTCGCTGCTGGAGGCAGCTGTTGCCGTCAGTGGTAGTCTTCTCATCATCTTGCCTGTTGCTTTGCTGCTACCCGTTACTTCTCACACACTACTCTGCAGCTCGACCACCAGGAGCAAGACGGGTGTGATTGGCAGAAGGGGCGTGCTGCAAGGCCATTCAGACGTGGATCACACACCATGGAGCGCCAGCACCCGCTCATCGCCTTCGCCTCGAGGTGGCATACCTGCACCGGCGAAGTGCCTCCACCCCTCGTTGTGAGTCCATCCTTTCCCAGAGCATCCTGAGTTGGCTCAGTGCTCACCGTCTTTGTGCATTGGTCAGGGCGCATCTGTCACCTTTGTAGATGTCCCATTATCATATGCGGCCTCCGCGACCTCACGTCCAGGGACATCCGCTGCCGTCGGAGCAACAGCAGCAGCGGCTTCCACTTCAACCTCCTCGGGTGGACAATTGGACGGCCAAGATGCTACCAAATCATCGTCTTCACCAATCATTTCGTCTTCCTCCTCAGGCACATCTCCACGGCTATACGTCTTTGGCGGTAGACTGGTCAGCACCAGGCGGATGGTCTCTGATCTTTGGTATCTCGACCTGCACTCTCTGGCCTGGACAAAGGTGCAGCCGGCACTCCCATCCACGCCCGCCAGCTCATCTCAAGTTCAGCAATCTTCGCGGCAGCAGCAACCGTCATCACCAAACGCTTTGAGCAAGGATGATGACGGTGATGTGGTGGAGGATCCGGCGCGAGAACGGAAGGCACAACCTTCGCCCCGCTACTTCCACTCCGCAGATCTCTGGAACAACAAACTGATCATCTTTGGAGGCATGGGCTATCAGGCTTCTGGAACGGCTCGCTCAGATCAGCTGGTAGCTGACTCTGTTGGCTCAGGTCCGGCTCCCTCAGCCATGGCAACCCCAGCCAACCACGAGAGCCATGCCCAACAGGAGGATCTATGCGTGCTCGACGATATCCTTGCCTTTGACATCATCACCGGCCAGTGGGACCTCCATTTCGTTTCTCCGCCTCCACGGGAGCAACCTTTGAAACATCGCATCCAACCCCTCTCCAGATACGCCCATCTCTCGTCGATATCTTCCGATCTCCTCGTCGTTCTTGGCGGACAAAATGCAGCCAATGCCTATATAGAGCGCATGGACATCTTCCATTTGCCTTCCAGAACATGGGTCGCACAACATACCCTTGCCAAACAGTGCGGCAGCTACCGATCCCTCGTCGCCTCGCCTCAGCTTACCGTCTCCCCAGGCTCAAGAGCCCCCCTCTGCGCAAACCTGCCTTCACGAAGTAGGAGCGGCACCGGCAACTTTGATCCTGCCCATCCTTCCGGCGCCTCGGACACCGGCTCGTTCCAGACTCCTTCATTCACTGACCGAAATCGGTCTGAAAGTATTACGAGCCGGAAGTCCCAGTTTTCCAATCCAGCGGATGCAATGAGCTTAAGATCTTTTGCTCCCAGCATTGGGGGTGGTAGTGACTTCACCAACGCCACTGGCTCCTCAGCAACTCTTTACAATCGCCCCGGTGTTTCTGCGATGGGCAGTCAGCTTGGCAACCCAGCGCAAGCCTCATCGGCCAACCTCTCCCTCAACTCATATGCTGCCTCCTCAACGATGACCTTTTCGAACGCTGATAGCGAGGAGCTCAGTCTCTCAACCCCTACACTTGGCGGAAGCGCAGGCGCGCGCGTCTCAAGCCCAGGCCTGCCGGACGAAAGCGCTCTGAACGTTCCCAATCCCACGTACTCCCTGCCAATGTCCCATTCCGCGGCATTGATTCCTTCCCAAGATGGTGCGAGCGAGTCTGCTACAAGTAGCGGTGATGTGACATCGACAGAGCTCAGGAAGGATCCGAACGAATGGGTGACCAATGCTGCTGCCCCACTATACCTCTACTCCAATTACCACTTCACCGACGTCAAGCGCGAAATCGAAGTCATTTCGATAGAGAAGGCGCGGCGGAAGGATAAGTCCGATTCTCCATCCGAACCCGTCGATGTCACCCTGCACTTCGAAGAGATATCCTCGCTCATGCGCGGTACAGTTCTTCCTCCCGGTCTGCGCTTCCCCACGGGCACCGTGGTCGGCGAACACATGATTGTGTCGGGAACCTATCTGGCCAACACTTCGCAAAGCTTCTCGATCTGGTCCTTGCACCTGCCCACTTTGGTATGGAACCGCATCGACATTGGGTCCATTTTGAACACTGGCAGCTGGAACAAAGCAGTGGTCTGGCCGGGAGGGACGAATGCGGTCAGGTCCACTCCAAGTCGGAGTGGTGACAATGGGTCTGCAGCTGGCGCGGTCGCTCGTGCAGGCGGGCGAAACGTGGCAGGTGGGAAGTCAAATGCAAGCGCGGCGCGAGATCGCCAAATAGGTCATCAGCCGGGTACAGCTTCAGTCTCAACCGGCGCGAACGGTCCCGAAAGTACATGTGCAGAAGAGCGCGTTGGAGGCGTCGACACGTCGGACGACGCGTCGATGCCCATCCGACCAGCATTCACCGGCAACAAGCTGATCATTCTGGGCAATCGCGGACGCGACCTTGTCAACGACTACAACCATCGCCAGGTCAATTCAGACCATGTGGTCATTGTGGATCTGGAAAGCTGGGGCATTTACCAGCCTCCTCGTTCACCGTATGACAGCATTCGGCTCGCTGCTCAACTTCAGCAGGGACCGCCACCCCCCGCAGCCCCTTCATCTGGGGCTACTGAAACAAATGCGACTATCGCGCAGGACGCGCCAGCGGAAGTATCAACAAGCAGCAGAGGCTGGGCGGGGCCTATGCAGGACGCAGCTCTGCAAAACAAATTGGAAGCGCTCGCGACTGATCTGGGCCTTGCAAAGCTTCGATCCAGTGCACAAGGTGGGCTGGTACCGATGCCCTTCTTGACCTCAACGGGGTTGGATTCAGCGTCCATTGCAGATTCTGCTTCGATTGCGGGAAGCAGTTCTCTCCGAGGTGGAGATGGCTATGCGCAACATGGGTCCAAGCCTCTGCGCTCCGCATTGTATCCGGTCGAGACCCGGCTTCGATCCGATAGCTGGGCGACGACGAGCAGCAGCGGGGGCTCTGTCGGCACTGGGTCCATCCGCAGTCACTTTTCGGCGTCTACTGTACCCGCGGCCACCGCCTCCGCGTCGGCATCGACGCTTGGGTCCTCCACCCGAGCGGATGCTGCTGTCTCTTCAGCCTCGACGACGGCTGGCAGTCCGGTGAAGCCTGATCGTCCGCTGGCTGAGGGAGGCGATGCTGACTCGCCTTCTGATACAGCTGCGTCACAGGGCGGCGACGGGCTTCTGGGATCATCGTCGGCCTCCATCGGAGGAGGTCCCTCATCGTCTGCGTCCTCTGCTGTGGGCCGAGCTTCCACCCCGACTGAGTCAGGTATTGGTGGTGGAAACGGCCCGAGCAGTCTGAGAGCCCATTGCTTGAGCAGCAGCCTTCCCTTGGCGTCATTGTCGTTGGGTGGGCGAGGCGACTTTGAAGTAATCTGTTCGGACGGGCTCTGGATCGGATGTGACCGCGTCGTGCTGGAGAGGCGGTGGCCTTGGTTTGCTGAGCGGATGCGCGAATTCAGGAAACGGGCGAAGCGGTTTGCTGCGAGCCCGTTGGCGCCGGCTACCCATCAGGTTCCTGGTGCGCCCACCACACCAGTCATTGCAGCGCCAAGTGGATCTACTTCCCGGCCGGCACGAACGGCATCGGAGGAAGACGATGCCGTCGAAGGAGTTGGGATAGAGGCGCCTGGTGCTGGCTCAGGTCTGGATGCACCCAGCACCATGCTGTCATCCTCACTTGACGAGAGCCAATCACGATCGCTCACAACCCTGCCGACCAGGACAAGGGGCTTCACAACTTCTGCGATCCCATCAGGCAATGGGCCAGTCGGCGGGTCAACTGGCATTGCTAAGGGAGGGGCAGCAGTGGCGAAGGCTTCCTCCGCTACAGAGCCGAGTAGCAATGCTGTCCCAACGGCAAGCAGTCTTCGGAAGTCGCCAGATCCAAGAATGACCCCGCGCCAGCTGGTGCTCCCCGAACCGTCGCCAGTCGTGCTGGCCTTCCTCGAATATCTGTACACCCGGAGTCTGTGCACCGCGTTGCAGCGGCATCCCATCATCTTGGCGAGTCTGCTCGTGATGGGCACAACGTACGAGATGGATGATCTGGTCCAGTGGAGCATCCATGCGGCTCACGTTGCGCTCTCGAACGACTTGGTCACTCCTTCCGCCCCACTGTCTCCCATCGGTTCTTCAGCAGGAACGGGCGGCAACTCGAAGCGCCTCTCTCGGAACACCACTCCGACTGCTGTTGCTGCATTCGCGTCGACGAGCCAAGGACAACAACAGGGCACGGGCACTGGCAACAGCAGCAACAACACTGGCTCGAGCAAGGATGCCTCCTCTGCCGGCCTACCGTTGACGAATGCGAGGATCTATGCGGGCTCGGCGCTGAATGCAATCGAGCCGATGCGGAAGGAGCTGAGTGTGGAGATGCGGCATCGATATGCGGTCGCGCTGTTTGAGGCTGCGACGCTGTGCGGGTCCGAGGCGTTGCAGATCCGGGCGCTGAGGGCGGTGATGGCGCTGAGCAAGTACGAGATGGGCCGGCAGTCGGGCGAACATCAGCACCAGCAGCAGCAGGGCCAGGGCCAGGGCCAGAGCCAGACCCTGCAGCGACGAAGGGACGCCACGACTGGTCTGGCGGGAGAAGGAGGGATCGAGGTCCTGATGCACAGTGGTGGCGGTATGAACTTTGGAGGACAAGGAGGGGCAAGCGGTGGTGGTGGTGCTGCTGCCGGAGCACAGCCAGGTCAAATGGCGGGAGGGGTCGCATTGGGCGCGAGTCATTCTCAGACAGGGTCCATGAATCAAGTGTACTCGTAACATCCCTTGTCATCCATCATCATGTTTCCATTCCAAAAATCTTACAATGCTGTCTTTTTTTTCTTGTCATCCCATCTTACCACTCAATCAATGCGAGGCGGAAAGGGACGAACATTCCTGTTCAGAAGCTAGGCTGACTCCTTCGCAGGGGGTGTCATTAAAAGCACAAGACACTAGTAAGACAACAATGAGAACCTTTTGAGAAAGAAAGGAGTAGCTAGCATGACCGACCCAGCGCCATGTAGCGCAGGGTGTACCCTTTTGGATGTGAGAAATGTAGAAGTGACTGTCCACGCAGTCAGACCAAGAGAGGCAGACCAAGGCGCTGGAGCACATTCCTGCCCCGCTCTGCCCATCCATCCTCCGTCTGGGGCGAGTCCCACTTGAACTTTTGGCGGACCTGGCCCTCGTCCGCATTCCGAGGCCGGAACGTCCGTCCACCGAAACCCTCGAGCCCGCCCGCCCGGATCCAAGCGGCCACGTTGGGCTGGTGGCGCGCCTCATCGAGCACGCCGACGAGCTGGAGGAGGACATTGTCCAACTTGGCAGCCGCGACGGGGCTTCCGTTGAGCAATCTCACGTCTTGATTCCAGGCAGAGAGCTTGCCGGAATCGTCAGATGGAGCAGTAGCTCCGAGCTCGTACTCGATCTGCTCCCGGACCTCCTTGGCAATGCTCGCTTCTTCCTCGGTGAATTCGGGTACACACAGATGGTTGAACGGCTGGAGTGCTGCCTTGGCAGGCGTGTCATCGAGCAGGAGCGTGTTCTTTGCGGACCAAGGACCGAGCTTGTTCGCCAGATAGGCTGCCTCGGCCGCAGCCGATCCGGTACCGCTCGTCTGTCCAATTTTGGGAAGGGGAGCATGTTCCTCCTTGGTCCCTGATGCGAGTTGAGAGATGTTCTCAGAACTCGAGGTGGGGGAAGGAAGCGGCTCCGTTGACTTGGCCGGGGATGTCGTCGAGAATGCGGGTACCCAGTCGAGGCCATCCTCGTCTGGCCGGGCCCAGTCCTGACGGGATCGCTCACTTGCAAACAGTCGAGTGTTTTTCGAAGCAAAAGAGGCAGCATAGCCTGATTTCCACAACAAAAAGTTCTTCTCGCGGTCTGGGTGGCGGGCGGCGGCAGCCTCGTAGTTGAGGGCCCACCAGACGATCTCGAGGTCTTTGATGCACTGGACCTTGTTGTTGTATGCGTGCGAATCGATGGGTACGAGAGTGTCTCGACTCCAGATGTGCTGAATCCGGGTGAGCAGAGCCAGGGAGGAGTCTGTGTTGGGTCCGGCTCCCACGTTGGGAACAATCCTGGTCCGGCTCTCTAGGGTGGGGGACTTCCATGAGGGCAGACACATTGATCGGATCATGCGTTGAACATTTTCCGGCTTGGCTGAGGACCAGATGATGACGTGGAGTCTGGGGTGGAGAGCGGCTGGGTTGGGGGCGCTTGATGAGGATGAAGCAGGGACGAGGGGAGCCCAGGGTCCGTGCTGGTCATCGTCGTCGATGGCTACCTCCTGTTGCTGATCGTGTCCATCACTGTCGTTGTCGTCGTCGTGATCGGGATGTTGCGTTTCACGATGATTGGCGGTGTTGCCAGTGCTGAGGTCGAGTTTGAGTTCTTTGGAGAGGGCCTGCAGGCGACTGACGGCCTCATTTCTCCTGACGTTTGCCTTTTTGTTCATTCTGGGTTGGTGTGAGGGCCAGTCGTTGAGGTTGTGGAGAATGGTGCGATCGATCTGTGCGTTTCTGGCGAGGGCTTCTTCGTGCTGGGAGGGTACTCCGAGGGCGTAGAGGAGGAAGGAGCGAAGGTAGGGTCTGTGTGTGGGTGCGATGGAGGATGCGGCCTTGCGTTCCTTGCGGAGGAGAAGGGTGCCGTTGAGGTCGAGGAGGAGGGTGAGGGGAAGTGGGGTGGGAGATCGGGGTTGGAGGGCACTGAGAGAGGCGGTTGCCTGGTACGAGGGTCTGGTGGTTGTCCTCATGTTGCGATCTAGCTGGTCGCTACTGGCTGCTGATCTTCGTATTGGTGGTGGTGGTGGTGGTGGTGATGTCGAATATCTTCTGCGCTTGTGTGGTGCAGGCCGCAGGGATGACGGCGCAGGCGGGCGGCGAGGAGAAGGACGCAGTGGCAGGAGAGACGATGGTGTTCTGTTCTTGTTCTGCTTCTTGTTTTCGTTGCGGCGCTTGCGTTTCTGTGGTTTCGCCGATGAAGTTGATGCTGTTCCTAATATTGTTGTTGTTGATGTTGGTGTTGATGATGATGATGATGATGAGGTGGTGGTGACTTGGTGGAAGGCGGATGAGGATGGGTGAGGATGAGGATGAGAACGGGTGGCGGGTGGAGGATGTCGGTGTTGTTGATGGTGTCGAGGATGAGGAGGAGGAGGAGGAGGAGGAGGAGGAGGATCGCCTCTCCTTGATGAGGAAGAGGATGAGGACGCCGCTCCCATCATTGTGGATGCCATTCCCGAGCAGTCACACCAAGAAGCGTGAGCTACTCCTACTACTGACGCGAAAATGCTGTGCTTGTTCCTGTTGCCCAGCCGCAGCACAGCGGCGGCCAGCCCGGCACAAAGCAGTTTGGCCCTCAACACGTCCGTTTCCCCCTTTTGACGTAACCTCCCCTTGTTTCTTTTTAACAGAAAAAAGTCAGAGGCTTAATTATTATTTTGAGCAGCTTATGAGTCGATATCTATCACACTCACCAATAAGAAGCACTGGGGTCCGAGGTCGCCTCAGTCGTCTTCGTCGTCGTGGTGGTGGTGGTGGTGGTGGATGATGTTGGATGCTTGGTGGTCGACCAGGAAGACGGTTCGCATGAGCCACAGCCAGAGCCTCGCTTTTTAGACTGGTCTGAGTTGTCCGTGGGAAGAATGATGAGATGGTTGTTCTTTGCTGCTTGAGTTACTCGTACATACTGTAGAGTGCTTAAGCTCGCCCATAAGAACCAGGAGCGCGTCTCATTGCCATTTAACACTGTGCTTACTGTACGAGTACTTATCACATTGCTCTTTCTTTCTTCTCACAGGCGGAAAGAGAAGGGAACGTGCATGCATACAGTACGAGTACTCGTGAACAAACGCAGACACGCAACAGTCGAGCACGCGCGCTTCCTCCAACTCCAATTTTGGCTGTGTTGGGCACGCATCCCACCACATCTCGGACCTTCCTCAAAGTTGGTTTGCTCACAAGCCACTTTCCGCTCGAGAGCACACCTCTGAACCAGTACTAGTAGTAAGCAGGTGTCCGAGACGACGGACAAGTCAAAACCATGTCAGGAACCTTGCTCCATGCTGGGCTCTTCGCAGGCGGTCTGTTCGTAGGCGCAGGCTCGACCATTGCCTTGCTCAAGAGCAGCAGCAGCTCCAACAATCCGGTGCCCGCTTCACCGCCCCCAGGTCAAGCACAAACACAACCACAACAACAACAGACACCACCACCACCGTCCTCGTCCTCTGCCTCCCCCTTGATCATTCCTCCCCCCGGCGCACTCGCACTCCTCCAATCCGACATCCTCAGACCATCTGGCTATCCAGGACCCATCTCCGACCTCCTTCCCCACACCGTCTTCATCTCCTCATACGACCGAAGACTAAGACATCCCTCATGGACAGCAGAACACCTCACAGCTGCCTCCTTACGCCGCAACAACGGAGGAGGTAGCGGCCCTGAGCCAGACAGACCAGACCGCTCTCGCTCCGTCTTCAAGGAGGACGAGCGGATCCCTCTCCCCTTCCGAGCCCGCCTCGCAGACTACTTCCGCTCCGGCTACGATCGCGGACACATGGTGCCTGCTGCCGACGCCAAGATCTCTCAGCAGGCCATGGACGAGACCTTTTTGCTCACCAACATGGCTCCCCAGGTCGGCGCAGGCTTCAACCGGGACTACTGGGCACACACCGAAGACTTTGTCAGGAGGCTCACCAATGCCTTTGCCGATGTCTACGTCTTCACCCTGCCCCTCTACCTGCCCAGGCAAGATCCAGACGGAAAGCACAGGGTTACTTATGAGTCAGTCAAGCACGGTCTCTCACCAAACATTGATCTCACTCATGGTGCTGACAAGAGACCTCATCCATGATTCGTCTGTCTTCCGTGCTCACAGAGTGATTGGCAACCCTCCCAACGTCGCCGTCCCAACCCACTTTGCCAAGGTCATCCTCGCCTCAGGCAGGCCCGGCCGCGTACCAGCGCTGCCTCCACCTCAGTCACTATTATCGTCACAACAGCAGCCTGCCCTCGCGCTTGCGGCACCTCTTGACCCTTCGTACACCGGCCTTGCCGCCTTTGTCATTCCAAATGCTGTCGTGCCCAACGAGACTCCCCTCCGTGCCTTTGACCTTCCACGTGAGTTTGCCCGCATCCCACGCTCTCAACAACATTTGTGGAACCGGAGACAGATCCTCACACCCGGTTTTTTTTTTTCCTTTTCCGATCCATGCTCTATTCCATACAGTGGACGCCGTCGAGCGCGCGGCAGGTCTGACTCTGTTCCCAGACCACGTCAAGGCCAAAGCCAAACATCTCTGCTCTCTCGTCACTTGCGACATCATTGTTCGGGAATTCGCGGACCGCGCTCGCTCGCCTTCCCCGACATCCTCGGTGCCTGCCCCTCAGCCGGGCTCAAGACCTGTCAGATGATACCATTTTTTTTCTCCTTTTCCGGAATCAGATGCCATCCCAAAATAAAATTGGTCCATAGCAACTCGATAATTCAAGGAGAGAGTGGAGGACAAGACCGAAGCCTCTGCCCGTTCAGCCGCAGAGTTTGAAGCACTCTGCGCAGGTGATCTGCGCCGTGAGTCCGGAGATTTTCTGGCAGCCGTCTGCACTCTGCATAAGCCCAGAACGGGAGGTTCCAGTACGACCGAGCATTGTTTTGAGAGGAACGAATGATAAGAAGAAAGGACCAAAAAAAAAAAA
>LAXH01000016.1:258-11719 GCA_001006505.1 Tilletia horrida
TGCCATTGTTCGGAATGCTCAAGGAAAGGGAGCGCATTCACGAATTCGATTGGCTGTTGAAGGTGGGTGAGGTGGGTACGAGACGGCCTGCATTAGCGGTCGCTTGCGCCATTGCCGATGCCGTTGCGTTCGGGTCTCCGCCTTTGCGCTTGATCTTCTTGGCCCATCGCAATCCACATGCATCTGGTGGGAAAAGGCGCGACGCTCCATTTGTCAGTGCCTTTACTCAACACGCGCACATATGATCCGACTAGCCACTGGCCGGACTCACTGCATAGTGTCTTGGGGCCTAGGGGGCCTTTGCGCCACTCTGGCGAGTCGACACGACCGCAGTCGGTGCAGACGTGATCTTCCTCCTCGGTACGCATCTTTTTCTGAACACGGGGGCGCGCGAAAATAGGATCAGCAGAAAGCACCATCAGCGGACCCTCATACGCGAACGTGAGGCACTTACTGGTTTGCGTTTCTGATCGTCGCCGCCGCCATCAAGGAGGCCGGATCCATCTTCGTCCTCGTCCATGATTGCGCCAGTGTTCAGCGCCGCACTCAGTGGACTAGTCGGACTGCCGATGCCGCCGTGCCCAGCAGTCGATGGCCCACGGGAGAGCATGGTACCGATCATCCGCGGCCGCTGCGGTCTGCCACCCATGCTCGACCCAGACATGCCGCCGCTGCCCATCCCTGAAGCATCATCAAAGTCGTCGTCGAGCGAGGCGAGGATGTCGTGTCCAAAGTGTCCCTCCAGACCAAGATCGTTTGGATCGTGAGGGTTGCCCAGCGAGCCGGTGTGGAACCCTCCACCGGCGCCATTAGGACCAAATGCGCCGTCTTCTTCATTCCACTCGGCGCCATCACCACCGGCGAACCCATCTCGACTCAGGCCTGCCGCCTCCGCCTCTTCCAAGAGGGACCGTAACCGCTCATTTTCTACCTTGAGCTCCAAAAAGGAGTCGAACATGGACACATTCTTGGACGGGTATACGCGGCACGAGCAAAACACGCATCGCACGCTTTCGGCCGCTTCGGGCGACCATTCGGTTCTTGGTAGCGTGGCGAGTCCGACGTCATCGGCCAACTCTCTCCGGTTCGCTTCGGAACTCTTGCGTCGCTCTCCCATGTCGTTCGAGGTACGCCCAGTGGCACTACCACCGCCACCGCCGCCGCCAGTGTTGCCGACTCCGGATCGATCGCCACCGCCTTCTTCCTCCCACGGCATGGTAGTCGCTGAGAATGCATCCGGTGGAGGCACATATACGTGACCCGCCACCTCGAAGACGACCCACTCCCGATCCGCATATGGATCGTGTGAGGGTCCACCAGACTCATCGTCGGATCCAGCGCCATTCCCACCACCGCCACCAGGACCTCCGCCGATCCTCATGGTCGAGCCCGAGCCCGGCGTGGCAATTTTGTTGAAATTGACGCTTCCGGGCGTGTTCATGCTCAATAGACCGCCGGTGTGACTCGAGCCAGCCCGGCCCATGGCCATGCCTCCCAATGTATCAAACCCACTCAACGACATCGCAAGGTTGTCCGAGGGGCCGCCCGCATGGTCGTCTCCCATCCCGCTCCCCAGGTCCGATGCGCCGCCGAGCCGGGAACCCGACCGACTCAGCGCAGAAGACGCAGCCGCTGCACTCGACTGTCGAGGGTTCAACCCAGGCCGTAACAACGAGGCCGTCTGGGGCCCCATCTTGAGCGAGCGCGACGCAAGCGCTTCTGCAAATGTCAAGCGGGACAACGACTTGGTCCGGATCGGATCGGCGCGTCTGTGGGCCGGTTTTTTCGCAAAGCGGTAGTACGATATCATGTCCGGATGCTGATTGACGGGCGCAGGGGGAATGTTGACTGACATGCCAGAGACAGTCGTGGGTCTGGTGGTCGACGTGGCCGCCGAGTCTGTGAAGTGGTTCGTGTTGTTCCCCGAGGAGTCGGTGGCACTGGCCTGGGTCTGGGCTTGAGCTTTGGCCTGGGCCAGAGCTTCGGCTTGAAGTTTGGCCTTGCCTTTCGGTCTGCCTCGACCCCGTGGTACCTTTTCGGGCACGGCGGCAGGGATGTTCGCCGGTGGCGGCTGGGCCGGAGAAACCGAGTCTATTTGCATCTGACTCGACTCATCCACCCGACTCGCCGACGCAGCAGCCGCGGCAGCTGCCACCTCGTCTTGCCGCTGTTGCTGTCGTTGCTGCTGATGTTGCTGCTGATCCAAAAAGGCATCGACGAGCTTCTCAAACTCGCGTACAAACGCCCCCCGATCATTGGGGTGGATGAAGTCGACAATCTCCTTCCCGACCAACTCTTCCGGTTTCCATCCCGTCAGACTCGTCACGCTCGGCGAGGCAAACAAGATCCGACCGCCGAAATCGAGCACATGGACAAAGTCGAGCAGCTCCTCAACTATGCGCATCGACCAGCCTTTCCGCTTCGTGAAGTCAGACACGATGGCGCCAGCTGCCGCGGCCGTCGCGCTGGCACTGACAATGGCACTGTTGGAGCCTCCTCCTCCGGCCGTTCCTGTGCCACCAGACAAGTTTCCGCCGCTTGCTGTGCCTGTCGCACTTGCGTCTCCGCCCGTGTCGGCATTGCTGTCATTCTGAGAGCTATTCCCCAGACCTGCGCCAGCGGGGCCAGAAGCTCCGCTGATGCCCGGTATCAACCGGGCCGCCCCGGTGCCAACACCTCCGTCGACGGCTGCTGCAGCCGCTGCCTCGCGTAGTTCGTTGCTGTTCAGTTTTTGACGGTTGTCGCTGTACTGATGCTGCGAGCTGGATGGGCTGGTGTCAAGGGTGCCGCTCACGGCTCGATTCCTCCTGTTGTTGTTGTTGTTGCTGTTGTTGTTGGCGTTGGCGTTGGTCCCGCCTTTGGAGGTCCGGCTGGGGGTGGCCGACAGACTGGGTCTGGGCTGCTGACTTCGCGGTGGGGACATGCTGAGCGAGTCTTGACCGGTATTACTGTGAGAGTGGGAAAGATTGGATGGCATGTTGGGCAGTGCAAAGGTATTATTGCTGTTGTTAGCGTTAGTGTTCATGCTGTTGCTGTTTGAGATCGACGTTGGTGGGCCCATGAGGGTATTGAAATTGGGAGCCATGCCAAAGGATCCGCCTTGCATCCCTTGCACGCCGGCCCCAGCACCACCGGCCATGATGCCAGCCATGTGCATCATGTTGATCCCCATCATCTGCTGGGAATGTTGACCATCGTTTCCGCTCATGAGGAGGCCGACATCTGTGGACCCCATTCCTCCGGATCCGTCAAAGGTCATGCTTCGATGATGTTGGAGCTGGGGCATTTGCCGCTGCATACCGTGCTGCTGCTGCTGCTGTTGCTGTTGGGCAAACATATGCGGGTTAAAGTTGCCCGGCTGGAAGGCATTGAAGCCGTTGGGGGCCGAGACACTTGCTGTCAAGGATCCGGAGGCGGCGGCGGCGGCTGCTGCTGCTGCTGCTGCTGCTGGCCCTGATGATGATGATGATGACAGGAAGCCCATGTTGGGGTCTGAGGCGCCCATGCTGAAGGAGGAGGACGACAGGGACGAGTCGAGTCCGCGTGAGACGGTGGGCAGGTTGGAGCCCGACTGACTGCGCCGATGGGGCAGGGGTGGCCTGCGGGTGCTGGAGGATGGGTCGTTGGTTTGGGCACCGGTTTGGCCCATGCTGAAGAAGGCTTGCGGGTTGAGGAAGGCTGATGTGTTGAGATGCTGCTGCTGAAAGCCTGCATGTTGTTGCTGTTGCTGTTGCTGCATGAAGGCTTCCATCAGGGCTCCGTTCATCATGACATTGTTGGCTGCGGGATTGATGGCCGACATTTCAGATGAGTGTCTGCGCAAATCTGGCTGCTGCTGCTGCTGTTGCATTTGCTGGTGCATGTTGCTGTTGAAGGGATGGGGATCCATGGGTTGTTGAGGTTGGGAAGAGTTGTCCTGCTGGCCAAAGGCTCTGTTGGTGAACGAGCCGGATCCGCCTGGAGGATGAGGAGGAGGAGGAGGAGGAGGTCCTGCTCCGTGCGGACCAGTGTCGATGAAGGACATTGTTGGCACGCACGCCTCTCCACTGTTCGGCCCCCGCCTCTGATCTTTCCTTTTCTCGATTGGAGGAGAAGCCCAGGTCCACCTCCCTACTTTGGCGCGCGCGCGTGTGTGTGTGGGTGTTTGAAGTTGACGAGGATGGGTTGTGGTGTGTCAGTGTGATGAAGGAGTGGAGTGAGCGATTGAAGCCAAGCGAGTTTTGGATCAAGACAGAGAGGGCCCTGCAGCAGTGGCGCAACGCGGGCGTCCCGCTCTACGAACTCACACCCAATTACCCGGTGCAAGGAAAAAAGTACTGTATGTACACAGGCAAGGGGGAAGGAGGAGGATGATGAGGGAAGGCACAGTGCTGTTACTACTGTCTCTCCTCTGCTGCCCGCCCGCAACTTGCCCATGCTCACTCCACGCTCGACTCTTGAGATTGCCTCTCTCTTTCCCTTTGATCAAATGCTGCTGCAGGCATGATGCACTCTTACCCAAACAAATACACTTCACCTCCACCTGCGTCAATCGCGCGCACACGGCTCGGTTATGAGCAGCAGGGTCGGAAGGCAGGGGTGTAGGGGGCTGAGACTTGTTGTCATGGAGACAACTTGTGAGGGCCTTCCTTCCCGTCCCTCTTCTTGCCCGCCCCCTTCTCCCCGTCCTCGACAAGAACAACAAAGCTTCCTCCCTTTTTCGTGAGCCTCGGTCCCGAAGGGGTTTGAGTGTGGACCCTGAGCCTCTGGTTTCTAACAATTGCCAATCTTCTTTCGGATTTGTCTCAATTGGTTCAGTGCCTTGCAGCAGCCGCAAACCTCCACATCTTCTTCATACGGCCGACTGAAGCTTCAACCCACGAACCGGAACGAGTCCGACTGCACATACCACCTCGCCGTCCGCTGGATCGCCTGCGCACTCCCCACCGGCGCACCCTGCACCCGCGCAGTCCGCTCCTCAAACACCCTCACCCCACCTTGCTCCCCCGTCCCCGCACCGTCGATCAGCACAAACTGTTGGCTGAACATCCGTGGTAGCGCCATGATCGCCTCTGGTGTCACTCCGTTCGCGACCGGATCGGATGATGATCTGGGCGCGTTTGACGGTCGTAAGGCTGCCACTGGCGTGTGATGTTGTACGATGCCGGACACATTGACCAGAATCGAGCGCAGAGCTGGAATCCCTGTTTCATTCGTTTCCCCAAAGCAGGAAGATGAGACACCATGTCAGTGTCTCTGATTGGCAAACACCGGGCGCGCGGGAGAACAGCAAAGGGAAGGGAGAGGAGAGGAAAGGAAATCCGAAGCGATGAGAGGGGGAAAAGTCTGTCTGCTTCGCATACTGCCCCTGGAAGCAGATGTGACCCCAGAGCTCAACTCCTCAGAAGAAGAGACGAGCTTGGAAACAACACCCCCTCCTGCGCGCGATAAGAGTCATCGAGTTGGACTTGAAAAAAATGGAAACCATCAGCTCTTTCTTCCAAACCCAAGTCACCAAGGAGAGAGAAGCAGAGACTGATGATCCCAAGCTCGCGCGATTCGTCAGGGCCCTTGCGCGGAAGCAATCTCCCCAAAACTATGTGGGGAGAGAATGAGAACATGGGTTTGCTCTTGGCCCGTCACCCTCGCGGCTGAAGCTTCCAGGACCAGAACGAGGCTCAAGCCCCACTGTCTGTAGGATGCAGGGCTCAGTCGTGTGGCTTTGATAGGGTGAGGTCAAAACAAGTTCAACTTCACCCAGCACGTCTGGCCCTGAGCATTCCTGAGCCTCCTGGTCCTTGAGAGCAGCACTGAGATTGAGTTTGCACGGCCGTTTGCTCAAAAAGTAGGAAGGGGGAAAAAAGAACGTGAGGCAAAAGCAAGGGGATGCGTGATGGACAGAGCAGTGTGCATAGGATGAAGTGGAGATATGCACATGAATCTTCGACCAGAAGCCGGAACGGAAGGGGGACTCCCGAGCATCTCTGGACTTGCCAGATCGAGGGTTTGCAACCAACAACAACAAGAAAAGTGAGAGAAAAGCAGGAACGAGACGTTGTCAAACTTACCATCGGCTCCCGTTCCCCACCCCAATGGATGCGCATCAAATGTGGTGACGTCGTGTTTGGAACCGGGCATGGATGCTAATAGCGCAGCAAGTCCACCGCTCCCAGCATTGGCACCCGCTTCTGCTCCGTTACTTGGCCCAGCCGCAGCAGCATCGCCAACAGCAGGCACGGGCGTCCCATTCCATACAATCGAAGCCGTCGGTGAGTAGAGCAAAGGTACGACGCGGACCCGGTTGGGCGAGTCGGTGGCGGCGTAGTAGGCGCGGACAAAGTCTTCGGCGGAGCGGACGCTGAAGATCATCTGTTCCCTGTCGGTGGGCGCGCTCAGGGTTGGGTTCGGCCCCGATGGAATGAGGGCGCCACCACCACCACCACCGGGCATGATTGGCTGCTGCTGCTGTTGTTGTTGTTGTTGGCCTTGCTGCTGGACGAGGAGTGGAGCTGACATTCTATGAGGGTCGTGTGTGAGGAGGAATGAGGTGAGAGGAAGCACTCTGTGAGAGAGAGGCGATGGTCTGGATCAGAAAGGATGGTGTGAGAACAGGTTCTCAAAGGTGGGTAAATGCAGGTTCCTGCGAAGTCGAGTTCTCTCTGAGAAAGGCTGTGGACGAGAAGAAAGGGAAACATAGCCCTCGGGGCGGATGGAGAAAGGCCCCCCCGCCTGAGCACGCGCTCTCTCGGGGCGGCTGCTTCAAATGGAGAACCCTTCTGGGGGCGACATCTACTGTATCCATCTCGCTCGAGAGGATGGGAACATCGAGCATGCAACCAATACACACAGTACATACTGCATGCTCATGGCTGCCTCGTATGTTCAGGCAATTGGTCAATTGGATGCTCTTGTTCATTCATCATCTGGTGCTCATTGAGAATTTTCCAAGCAAGAAGAGTCACTTTCATGAGCACATAGATTGATTCAAGTGAGTAGTTGCCCTCTCGCACGACCTTGACCGCAACACCTTGCCAAGTTCCTGTCATGCACACCTTCAACCATGACGCTAGTCCGCACTTTCCCTTGGGATTGGACGTTCGTTCCTTGCTCTAAGATGCATAGACCCAGGGACCCGAAAAACTTGGGCAACTTTGTCTCGGCGGCCGTCGCGGATCCCGAGACACCACAGCTGCTGAGTTTGCAGAGGTATGGGCAGCCAGCACGAGCTTTTCCAAAAAAAGTTGATCTCATCAGCTTCTTGCTCGCATGTGTGCATGTCATACAGATGCAATAATGCAATGCATGTGTTGTCTTGTCTTGCCTGGGATCTGACAGGATCTGGAACGCCCCAGCTCAGAGATTGCTCGGGAGGAGGAGGTTCCCGAATGGGTTATGTATCGGCTCATCACATTCGATGCTGAGACGCACGACATCCGGCCAGGCCACCAGGTTGAATCCGTACGGGATCGATCCCCCAGGGCTGTGTCCGGAGGGTAGTAAGACATGCGGCGGAAGGATGAACTCTGTCCAGTGTTCGTTCCCCACCGGTCCCCACCTGGGTCAGATCTCGGTTCCTTCCATGCGGGTTGGTCTCACCATGTAAGGCCCATTATTCCTTGACAAAGCCAGACGCGGCGACTCTCACCTGGCTGACACGACTGCAGTATGTAGATCCCCGGACTGAGAGCCAAAGAAGTCTGCCTTACGCTTCTGCCGAGCTTGTCTGCCTTGAGCTGGGATACATACGGGCAGCTCCGTGTCCTCTTTCCACAACTGGATGGACCGAGGGGAGGGTAGGGGTAAGGCCTGATCTGTGTTGGAGATCGGCGCGCTTCTCCCGAACAAGATGGAAAAGGTGCAGCGGGAGGGGACAGAAATATGTAATGAATGAATGGATCAACAGCAGCCACGAGGCGCACCCCTATGGCCATTCCGAAAAGGATCTCGCTGCTTCTTCGTCTGAGGCTGTTACTGTATGTACAGTACAGGCCGGCATCACTTGGTGTAATGCTGCATTACCTCGTCCCTGCCAGCGTCGTGCGACTCCAGGCGGACAGCCATGGACTTTTGTTACATAGACTGTGTGACAGAGTCGTTTTAGCTCCATTCTTCTCCAAATATTACAAACATCCATTCATATGGTATAGTAGTGGGAGGCGCGAGGCAGGTGAGGCGCCCAAGGCCCTAAAGAGTGGGGGAAGCACTATGGCGGTCCAAAGCCTGGTCTTGTGACTTAGTGTCGTTTTTGACGCAGCGCCTGTTTGTGTTCAGTGTCGTGTTGTGGTGATGGTTGGTGTTGGCTTTGTGGATGTACGAGGAGAGACGAGGGAAGAGGAGGAGGAGGAGGAGGAGGAGGAGACAAGAGAGGTCAGATGACTGATGACTGCCTTGCTGCATGCACCATCTTGGCTGTCCCCTTCGGAGCTTCAAAAAGACAGAAGCAGGTACATACCGTGCCATAATCATAATCACTCATGCACGCACAGTACGCCGCCCACCCTTGGCCAGGCTTTCCTTGAACGCCCTCAAGGCTGCTGCTGCTGCTGCTGCTGCGTCGTCGGGTCGTGTGAGAGAGTTGTTGTTGTCGATTGTGCATTGCCGACTAAGACACACTTGCACCTTAGCCACAAAGGGGCCTCATTCTTGTCTTTTGACACAAGCAAGGTGCCTGTTGCTTCTCACCCAAACCTGCGGGCCTGCATCGCCATCGCCCGCCGCAGCCTGCGCTCGGCTTCTCACAGATCTCATCCATCCATCATCTGCGCGCAAGGGGTCAATCCTCCTCCTGACCACGACCACCACGACCATATCAAAGTCGCTCCTCTCTGCCGCTGCTCCTGAGCCAACAAACAGCAACACTAAAAGCACTCGGCTCTCTTCACCTGTCCCCTTCTCATAGGGTAAGTGAGCTAGCAAGGAAATCCTCATCGTGGGGCGCTGCAGGTACCGCGTAGAGCTGATATCCCTCTTCTTTTGGCCCAGCAGCAACACCATTGACAGCCAGCCAGCCAGCCAGCCAGCCAGGCAGAGCGTGGAGCCCCACCAAATTCAATTCTCAATTGACTACTTCACAGCGTCAGTCAAAGGACCCTGGATTAACCATCATCGACGGGTGACCCTCATTTGGCAGCACACGCTTCTCACACCACAATGGTCAAGACTGTCGCCTTCATCGACGTGGTCCATGTCATGTGAGTGCTGCGGCGAAGAATGAACAGTCTCTCCTGCAGTCTCACCTTTGCGTGCATCTTCCCCTTTCAAACCCCTCTTGCAGTCCCGAACGGCCAGAAAAGTCTTTCTTGATGGAGAAGGCAGCGGCACCAACGGCAGCCTGGACCAAGAACTTTCTCAGCAGGGTCAGACCATCCTCTGCAAACTCAAACTCTGCCGATGGGTCCGCACCAGGCCGATTCCCCATCAGCACCGACCCATCTTCTCCAAACGGCACAGACAGTCCGAGCCCATTCGCTCCAGGAAAGAACTTTTTCAGCAGAGTCAGACCATCCTCTTCGGCCGGAGCCAATGCTGCCTCGGCCTCGGTAAATGGGTCCGCACCCGGCAGATTTCCTGTCAGCAGCGACTCATCCTCTTCAAACGGCACAGACAGCACAGGCCCCCTCTCTCCGGCACTATCTGGGGCTGAGGAGCTGACCAGAGATCTGCAGGCGAGAGCCAGAAAGTTCCAGAAAGCAGCGGCCTCGTCCATTGGTATCTCCAAGTTGAACCCGCGATGGGCGGCACCATTCCTCAGCAGCTCTTCCAGCAGCAACAGCAACAGTGCCAACACCGCTCAGCCAGAATATCCTGTCATGCTGGAAACCTCAACCTCGAGTCCAGCCATGACACCAGCGCCAATCAGCCCACCCATCACTCCAGAACAAGCGTTGCTTGTCGCAGGAAACAATACTACTCCTCGTGCCCAGTCCTTCCCATTCTTTTCACAGACACACTCACACACCAACTCGTTACCAGTCCTCCACCATCCCGCGACGCCGCCTCAAGTCGATGCACCGCAGATGGGTCAACAACAGCATTTCCACCAGCATGGAAAGCGCAAAGCCGGACCTGTCAGTCAGGCACAGGATCGCGCCTTGGTCCCGCACGAAGTTGAAGAGGTCGTCGCCGCAACGAACGGTAATCTGTCCAAGGGCCCTGTCAAGTCATGCCTGAGGCCACCGAGCTCAATGTTCTTTGCAGAGCTCTCGATGTTTGTAAGCCTCAACGCCAATACCCCACTAGCGACGCCGGGAGGTGGACCCAGTCTGCCTCTCACCGTCATAGGTGCAGACGTGTCGGATGCCACAACAGCTCAAGCATTGGTGGACAGCGCAGAGGGTCCAGCCGTTCGAGGTCTGATGACGGACCGCCCTTGGCACCGCACAGAGGGACCCCCTGTCCTCTCAAGGTTGGCCGCCATGAATCTGGCCAGGACTCCAAGTCCAGAAACTACATACCCGAATGGGATGGTCGTACCAGCTCCAGAACTGAGCCCATCCTCCCCACCGGCGCCGAGCCAGTCTCCGCCATCAGACTATCTCAGCGTCGCCATGCCGATTCCGCGGCGGACGAGCTCGCCCAATCGACTCATTGGCTTTGGCATCGCGCGCGGCCCTACTCCTGTCAACGGAAGGGAGCCATTACGGACGATTTCTCCCAGCAATTTCGGGGACGCATGGCATACCCTCGCTGGTGGGCTGGGCAGTCCCGGCTCTGCGCCTGCAACGTCGCCCGACCAGCTGCTTCTCGTAGGCCCCGGCGGTCTAGGAAAACAAGCTGGGCTGCAAGTGACCCAGATCCCGCTGAAGGCTGAATGCGCATGTAAAGACTGCCACGACCGGATCATCAACGGGATCTCGTCCTCGTACACCCCCACCTGGACTCAGAACGCCCGGAACCAATATCTGGCCAACCGGGCGCAGGAAAAGAAGATGCGTGAACAAGGCATGGATGCCGAGGTCCGGCTTGCGCTCCGAGGCATGCAGGAGGCCACAGCCAAGTGGCTGGACAGGCGGGATGTCCACGAGCTCACTGACGAGGAGCTGGCCGTGCTGAACCTGGCCGACTTTGGAGGCGCCATGTCGGAAGAGACGCATTCGGAAGACGTGTGCTCTTCGTCGGGACAGAGCCACTACAGCTCGGCGGCCAGCTCGGCGCACAAGCCGCCGAGCAGCAGGGAGGGCTCGATCCGGAGGTTGGCTGTCGCTCCCATCTTGCCGGCGCGCAGCTCGTCGATATCGCCGACACCCCGGATGGCATCTCTGACTGCGTCCAGCACGGGGAATGATGATACGGACTCAGACTCGTTGGATAGGGACACAGACGCTGATCTTTGCCACGCGGCTTATGCGTCAGGACCTCCGAGCCCGCAGAATGTATGGAACTGGCAGTCTTGCAGTACTTAATTAATGCATAGTGTCGATACGTCTTACTAGAGCGCGCAAAGCACTCGTCCAAGTCGCTCTGCAGACAATTTTTTTTTTTT
>LAXH01000016.1:11757-125551 GCA_001006505.1 Tilletia horrida
ATTCTGCCTGCCTCTTCCCTCCGCAGAGTAGATGGGACTGCAGCTCGCGAGACACACAAGACAGTAGAGCCCTTTTCGAGCTGTCGAAATGGGCCCTATCTCTCTGGTGCAAGGATGCAATGTTCGAATCTCAAGCCAAGCGTACGGCCACCATGGAATATAATACAGATCTGGTTCTGTCCTAAAGCTTTGCCGATTAGATGCGAGTGTAGCCATTGACGGGAGCAGCGCCAGTACGTGCTGCGCGTTCCGCCTGATGAACAGAAGAAGAGAAAATTGTGATGCGCAGGTTCGAACACAGCGGGATCAGTTGAGGAATCTTGTTGGAAAAGGCCCACGCACGTACTCACCCGGAAGCCCCCAGCCAACACACCAATCGAAGCCAGCAAACCGATGAGCCATGCCGCCAGTTCTGTCCAGAAAGCCGCACCTGGAGAAAGGATATGTGGACAGAGATCTCAGATTCAGATGAGAACAGCAGCAAACAGGCACCAGGGGGCGCAAGTCACATACCTAGGGACAGGGACGCGCCGAACAGGTAGGGCCAATCATTCTTATATGCATCGTGCACAATCGCAAAAGCCACAATACCCAGCAATGTCGCAGCACTCATGAGGCCGCCCACGACGCGATAGCCTTCCACCTTGTTCAGCGGAGAGTGCGAGAACACGGTCAGCACGGCCGAGATCATCGATGCGACGAGCAGGATGCCCGAGAGCTGCAGACTGTATCCAGCCGTGAGAAAGGCGGTGCAGAAGGATCGGTCGTTCTCCGAGTTGCAGTCTTGGTCCGTCTGGGGGAAGGAGCGGCAGACGAATCCGTCGTCCTTCTCGCTGGCGTGCACCATGGCGTCCGACAGCTGTGGGTAGCTCGGGTACGGGGACGTGGCATTGTAGAAGGAGGTAGCTGCTGAAGACGAGTTGAAGGCAGGGCTTTGCGATCCAGACGCCGAAGAGGAGGAGGGGGAGGAGATGCGGAGGACAACTTTGGAGCAGGTCCGCAACGGCCCATATTGAATGGTAGTTGAGATCACTCGGTTCTCCTTCTTCCATTGAATCCAGTTGGCCTGGCGCATCGACCACACCTGTAAGATGAACACAGCCACGGCTGCCACGAGGGCGAAGAGGTAGGAGCGCGTTTGCATCGTTGCGGGAATGAGTAGGTGGGTGATGTTTGGAAGCAGGACTCTTGAGGCACGGTTCCGCTGGACTGTGATGGGAGTCAGCTGGTGGGTGCGAGTTGGGCAAGTCAAGTCGTGGTGCTGGCTCAGCGCCAGGCAACCTCCGTCATCGATCGCGGTTCAAGCTTCCCTTTGTTTGTGAACCGTGGGAAACAAACCAGCGATCATCTCGCCCAACTCAACAATGCACCTGCATCACTTTCGGCAGTGGACGAATAGTCAGCTACTGTAGAAGGAGTCTCTCTCTCGTGCTCATCATGTGTGGACGGTTGTGAGTGGTGACTACTTCAGCTCACAATGCTATATTGGCAGAATGCTGAGATGTATTGAGACCACGTGTGCCAACAGCTCAAACGGACTGACCCTTGAGCAATACAGAGAGGCAGCCCAGCGCTTACTTCCCGAAGAGTATGATGCAGAGTTGGGTCCTGATGCTAGCCAGTACAATCGGTCATACAATGTCGCTCCTCAAACACGAGCCCTCGTCCTTCGCGCCGTGAAAGATCGGGCTTTGGACAGGACGTCGGCGGCGGCTGAGAAGCTCTCCGAGAATGCAGATGGAGAATCGGTCCATCTTGTGCTTCAAAGCATGAAGTGGGGCCTCGTACCGCACTCGACCAAGACGCCTCCGAAAGGACCGGACGCATACCAGACCATCAATGCCCGCGACGACACCATTCTTTCGGGATCGCGGCTATGGTCACCGCTGTTCAAGAATCCTGAGCACCGCTGTGTCGTCATGATACAGGGCTTTTTCGAAGTAAGGACTCCATTGATGAGCTTAGTAGGAACCACTATCAGATCCTGACAAACGCTCTTCTGAGACAGTGGCAAAAGAAAGGGTCGGAATCCAAGCCGGAACGGATTGCACACTTTGTTGGCATGAATGACCAAGGAAAGGGACGAAAGAGCCAAGACGGGAAAGAGTACGGGCTGATGGCGCTCGCGGGCTTGTGGGAAAAGGTTCGCTACGAGGGCGACACGGAAGATCTGTACACCTTCACCATCATCACCACCGAGAGCAACAAGCAGCTTAATTGGCTCCACGACCGGATGCCCGTCATCCTGCCAGATGCCCAGTCCATCGCCCTGTGGTTGGACATCCCGACGCATGCACTTGTCAAGAAGGAAGACTCGGAATCGCCATCTGCTGCAAAGCTGCTCAAGCCATATGACCGTGGAGAACTACAATGCTACCGAGTCCCACCAGAGGTCGGCAAAGTCGGTAACAATGACGAGAAGTTCATTTACCCGGTCTCAGCGCGTAAGGACGGCATCATGGCTGCCTTTGGGAGGGCGAAAGCGAAAACCGAGCCTGGATCCAGCTCCAGTGCCGGAATCAAGAAAGAGACATCAACGCAGGCAGAGTCTACACCATCACGGGATCTGAACAGCGAGACCCACGCACCAGCGTCCTCGACGACAGGCAAGTCGAAGCAGCAGCCATCAAGCACTTCGCAGGAGCCCAAGGCATCAGATCCGAAGAAGCGCAAAGTGCAGGACGAAGGCGGACCGAGTAGTAAGAAGACGAAGAGCGAAGTTCCCTCGTCACCGCAAAGATCTCCTGGAAAGGCTTCCCGCTTGTCAGGGTCGAAGAAGGGAGGCGATGCGAAAGCATCTTCTTCTCCCAGCTCTAACAGTGGAACTCGTGACATTCGTTCCTTCTTCAAGTGAACGGTTCTGCTCCTGTCATATGCTCCTTGAATACTCTGAGAGCTCCTTGTTGTAATATGTATTGTTTTCTCTGGTGATTGTGCGCGAGCGAAGTCAAGAGTGTGAGATATGCTATACTTCCTGGTGGAGTTCGTCGATCTTCTTGACCTCCATCTGCTCAGTGATGGACTTCTATCTGAGGACGGCACAGGTCCTGGACCGAGCCACACTCGGCCAGTCGTCGTCTCTCAAATCGCATGTGACCAGTCTTTCGCACAATCAAGGCGATGCCAAACGGTTGCTCGCCTTATCCGTCAGCTGTCTCTCGTACAAACCAACCCTGGACGAGCTCGTATCCTTTTCCCAAAAGTCGCTGCTGAACGCGCCCAAGGACTGGAAAGTCTTTGAGAGCGCTGTCGAGCTCAGGTCACATGGTGCAGAGGCCAAGTCCAGTCATGCGGCGGCCAACAAGTCTGAAGCCAAGGACACACCCAAGGCTTCCAGACCGAAAAAGGATCGGTCATGCCGACCGGAGACGCTCCTCCTTGTGCTCCTTCACGATCTTCTCTTCTCGCCCAAAAAGGCAATCCAGGCGTCGAGCTCGTGGCCTCCCCACGCCGTACTTCAGAAGCACAAGACGCGCTTACGAGCTGAGCTCACACGCTTGCAGATTCGAAGTGGCAAGTCGAGGTTAGAGGACCTGAGAGTCGGCGGCGAGGACCGGAAAAGGGCGGAAAGAATACCCCGCTGGGCTCGTGTCAATACTGGTAAGACCTCACTTCAAGCTGTCAAGACGAGGCTCGAAACGGAAGGCTGGACCGCAGTGCCCGGACCACAACTTGTGAAAGGGTACGTGCCTTGACAAACTTGATCAGATGCGCGCGAACCGAACGACCTCGTTCTTCTCGTCTTGATCTGACCAATAAAGAATTTGCCTGTGACAGACGACACTTCTCAATTTCGGAGCTGATACCATCGCTCCTCGCCTTTCATCCTTCCTCGACGTCTGCTCTTCTTTCGCATGAGCTTTACACATCTGGCCACTTGATCCTGCAAGATCTGGCATCGTGCTTCCCTGCCCAGATTCTGGCCAGCGGATTCGAAGGACGAGCAATTGAGGCAATCGATGCTACGGCTGCACCGGGTAACAAGACCAGTCATCTCAGCGCCTTGCTGGGCCCGGCAGCCAAGGTCAGCATGCTCTGGGCTTTGCCGCACCGTTCATGAGAACTGATGCCGCAGTTACCACGTGTTCAGATTACCGCCTTTGAGCTCTCGCCCCAACGACATCAGACTTTGTCCGGTCAGTTGGGCAAAGCAGGCTGTCTCTCATCCGCAGACGGCCAAGTCGGACAAGGAAAGAAAAGAAAGAGGGAAGCTCATGATCATGCGTCAAGCGATGGCACGCAGAATGTGGTCGCCTTACAGGCAGACTTCCTCGAGACCGATCCCACGGACAAGCGCTGGCAGAACGTCAAGTTGATGCTGCTCGATCCGAGCTGCAGCGGTGAATGTCGAGAATTCCCAAGATGGAGCTGGGTTGAAGATACTGACTCATAGTTCCTGTCCTCTTCGCGGATCGCGTTCGACAGGGACCGGTATTGTGAATCGCCTGGACTAGTGAGTATCTTTCCTAAGGCACATTGAAAGTTCATGATGCTAAGAAGCCTGCTGCAACTTTCTTCCTATCCCGAAGCCTGTCCGCCGCTGGTGAGTCTAATAAGGGCCTGAAACAGATGGCCTGAAGCCTGATACATGAACACATACAGGCTCAAGTACGGATGAGCAAGAAGCGGACGAATCATCGACAGCCTCGCTGGCAGCCCGTCTCGCAGCGCTCTCAGCTTTCCAACTAACGATGATCAAACATGCGATGCAGTTTCCTCGCTTGCAACGGGTAGTCTACAGCACATGTAGCATCCATGCTGAGGAGGACGAACATGTCGTCCTTGCTGCGCTGGGATCTGAGGAGGCGAAACGAGGCGGCTGGAAGCTCATGTCCCGGAAACAAGTGCTGCCTGACTGGCCCATCCGGGGACGACCAGAGGAATGCAACAGTGACACGGGTGAGTCAAGCCCTACTGAAGTGCGACAGCAGTCACATGAAGACTGACACAATGTGCGGAATCCCTCAGAGATCGCCGATAGTGTCATCCGTTGCGTACCGGGCGGCGACGAGGGCCGCGTGGAAGGGGTCGAACCAGGTTCCGTGCACGTCGAGGCTTCGAACGGTTTCTTCGTCGCTGGCTTTGAGCGAAGCCTAGAAGACGAGGCAGAGGCGGAGGCGGAGGCGGAGGCAGAGGCTGGGACAGACACTGAAGATGCAGAGCCAGAGGCCAAGAAGCGGAAGGCAAAGTCGAAGAAAAAGAAGAAGAAGAAGAAGAAAGCGAATGTCGGGTCCCAACCCTGACAGACCCCTTTCAAAAATCTACCTCTTTGAGACTGAGCTACCACATGAAGTGTTCTTAGAGCAGGTTCATACACTCGATGCACAAGACAGGCATTATCGTCGCGCGATATAATTACAAGTCAATGATACAGGGTCTGTGAGAATAGACTTTACGGGTCCCAAGGACTGTTGGCCCGCCTGTTCGTCAGTGTTTCGGCACGCTTGCCTCCTGCCGTCGTCAGAATCACATCCTCGATCCTCACTCCGCCAAAGTCAACAATGTAGATTCCTGGCTCTGCCGTCAGCGGAGTGTTGACCTTCAAAGTGGTCTTCGTGTTGCCCGAGTTGCTGTACGGGGCTTCGTGCATGGAGATTCCAATGGAGTGGCCCAATCGATGGGTAAAGTACTGGCCGTATCCGGCCTTGTTGATCACAGTGCGAGCTGCGAGGTCGACATCGCTCAGAGGGGTGCCCTCGCGAATTGCGTCGATGGCAGCGGTCTGGGCGGTGTGGACAGTGTTCCAGATCTTGAGCTTTTCAGCGTCGAACGCCTTGTCGGTCTGGTTGGGCAGAAGGAAGGTGCGAGTGCAGTCCGAGATGTAGCCGAACAGTCTTGCGCCAACGTCCATGAGAATGAAGTCTTCTAGCGCATTCAGTTTTCGATCTGGAGAGGCCGAGCAGTGAGGGCACGCCGTCCGTTCTCCGAAGAGGGTGAGGCCTTCCACGTCGGTAATGCCGGGCCCAGAACTGCGGACGGTCTGCTCGTAGCCATCGTACAGCTCTGCTTCGGAGATGCCGTCAAACGCACATCGGCGGACAGATCGAATTGCCTCGACTGTCAGAGTGTTTGCCGCTCTCATGATGGCAACCTCTCGGTCCGACTTCATCTGTCGCACTGCGGCGGTGGCAGACTTTTCCTCGTAGGGCACAACTTCCAGATTGGCCAGGGTCAGACCTTGGGAGATGAACGTCCGCGTCTCTGGCCCGACCGTGACCTTGATCTTGTTGACTGCCTTTGCTCTAGATGAGGCAAGGTGGGAGGCGAGCACTTCGTATGGACTCTGCTCCTCACGCCACGGAAGATGCTTGGCATCGCCGTCGGCAAAGGGCAGCTTGAGGCCCTGAGCCCGGCCGAGCTCAAACTTGGGCGTCAAGATTGTGCTCTTGGACTTGACCTTAGAGTCTGAAGAACCGAAGATGGGCTCGACAACCAGAAGGAAAGGACGTTCCTGATGACTCAAACGAGCGGTGAGAACCTGTTTGGAGAAGCACCGCTTGTGATATCAGGTCAAGATCAAAGCACTCACAGTTGGACCCCAGTCCTCCCATCCGGACAGGTTTGCCAGATAGCTGAAGTCCGATCCAGGTTCAATAATGTATGCGTCGAGACCCTCTTCAGCCAAGGCAGCCGCCATCCGGTCGCGGCGGTGGACGAATTCATCGAATGGGATGGGCTCGACCAGAGGGGCTTTCAATGCAGACTTGTCAAAGCCCTGGATCGAGCATTTATTGAATACATCGAGTTTCTGCGCCATGTCACGCTCCTGACGGTCGCCATGGTGACTGAGGTGGCTGGAGAAGAACAGCACATAGGAGAGGAGGGCCAAGATAAGCAGACGACAGCAGACGGTGAAACGTTCGCTTCGCACTCGGCTGGCAGCCTGCAATGCCGACTCATGTTGGTTTACGAAGACAGGGATCAAGAGAGGCTCGCTCTCCTCAGGCTTCTTGGTGAGCAGTTGGGACATGTTGCGGGCTCGGCCTAGCAGGAGAAGGTGATGGACCACAACTCCATACGTAGCCGAAGGCAGGTTGTGAGGTAAGGTTGAGTGAGCTGAGCGCTAGTTGCAAGTTGGCGGCTAATGCTATCTCCAAGTGGGCCAGTCACGTGATCTCATCCTCGATTGTCATAGGTGGCCAGTATTTTGAAACTCCGCCTGAGTGGGGGCGATGAGTGGAGGAGACAGCCTCACCTTTGGAAACAAGCAACAGGGAATTCGTGGCCCGAAGAAAGGTTTGGTTGGCAAGCTTGAACAAGGCAGCAACGCAACCCGCACACCACCAAAGTCGACCAGCCTTCTCTGCTGACAACACCGCGTAACTTGCAGACGGCTCAAGACTTCTCCTTCTGACCTTCAACCTCCGCAAGCAACGCATCGGGAGCGAAGGCCTGAATCCCATCCAGCAAAGCCCATCGACACCACCATGCCGCCTGGATTCACCCGACCGGAAACGGTCCTCAAGCGCGCCGAGGGTAAGCCAGGCTTCTGCATGCATGAGTCAGGGAGGATGTCCATGCTGATCACTTCGCTTCTCCTTCCGCAGAGCTCATCGCAATCGGCCAGTCGCAGGCCGCGCTCCAAGCCCTCCATGAGATCTTCTCACAGCGCCGCTTCAAGCAGACCCCTCTGCCCTCCCTGCAGCCCATCATGATCCGCTTCATCGACCTCTGCGTCGAGCTGCGTCGCGGTCGCATTGCCAAGGATGGCCTCATGCAGTACAAGAACATGGCCCAGAACACCGACCCCACCTCGGTTGAGCATGTCATCAAGCACTTCATCCAGCTCTCCGATGCCAAGGTCGTGGAGGCTCAGGGCCGCGCCGACGCTGCCGTTGCAGAGATCGACGTCGACGACTTGGAGGAGGGCGACACTCCCGAGAACATGCTCCTCGGCTCCGTCAGTCAGGAGCAGTCCAAGGACCGCACCGATCGCGCTCTGGTCACACCTTGGCTCAAGTTCCTGTGGGAGGCCTACCGAACTGCTCTTGAGATCCTCAGGAACAACGCCCGACTGGAGATCCAGTACCAGTCGATCGCGACGCAAGCGCTCAACTTCTGTCTGCGTTACCAACGAAAGACTGAGTTCCGTCGCCTATGTGACCTGCTCCGCAACCACCTTTCCAACGTCGCGCGCTTCGCTCACCACACTCACTCCATCAACCTGGCCGACCCCGACACCCTCCAACGCCATCTCGATACTCGATTTGCTCAGCTGAACGCTGCCGTCGAGCTTGAGCTCTGGCAGGAGGCCTTCCGCAGTGTCGAGGACATCCACAACCTCCTCAACATGGCCAAGAAGGGTCCCAAGCCCCAAATGATGGCCAACTATTACGAGAAGCTGGCCCGCATTTTCCTCGTCTCGGACAACAGCCTCTTCCACGCTGCTGCATGGAACCGATACTACGCTTTGGCTCGCAATTCGATCAAGAGTGAGGAAGAGCAGGCCCGAATGGCCTCTCTGGTGCTTTTGAGCGCCCTCGCCGTTCCTGTCATCTCTTCTAGCGCACCTGGAACCGGAAACATGAACCGAAGCAAGTCTGACTTCCTTCACGGCGATCAAGAGACCCGAAGCCGCACTGGCCGTCTCACCTCCCTCCTGAACCTTTCACGCACTCCTACCCGTTCCGGTCTGCTCAAGGAGGCTCTCAACAGAAATATCCTGAAGCGGGTCAAGCCTGAGCTTCGCAACCTTTACAACATCCTTGAAGCCGAGTTTCACCCCCTGTCGATCTGTGCCAAGATTGAGCCTATCATCGCCCAGATCGCCCAGGACGAGGAAATGGCCAAGTACGTCAAGCCACTCCACTCTGTCATTCTCACCCGCCTCTTCCAGCAACTCAGCCAGGTCTACGACGCCGTCAACCTCGACAAGGTCATGAACCTGGTCTCTGCTTTCAAGGCTCCTTACAACTACACTGCGGCCGACATTGAAAAGTTCTGCCTGAATGCGTGCAAGAAGGGTCACCTTGACATCCGCATCGACCACACCACCAAGTCCATCACCTTCCGAGACGATGTTTTTGCTGCCGACGTGCACCCATCTGCAGCCGTCTCCACCGACACTGATCTTGTCAAGCTGCAGGCCACTCCCTCGGAGCTCGTCCGGACACAACTGACTCGCCTCGCATCAGCTCTCGACCACACCGCATTTATCATTGATCCAACGCTCCGTGAGAAGGCGGAAGAGGCACGCCAAGCTGCGTTCGCCAAGGCTGTTGCTGCCGCTGCAGAGGAGCACAAGGCTGCCGTCGTGCGCAGAGCGATCCTTGCCCGTCGCAAGGAAGCCATTGAGGAGGTGGCCGCCAAGCGTGAGCGTGACGAGGCAGCAGCTCGTGCTGAGCGGGCTCGCATTGCTGCTGAAGCGGAACAGCGCCGTGTTGCAGAGGAAGCCAAGCGCCGTGAGGCTGAGCGGGTAAAGAAGGAGCTCGAGGCGGTCAGAGTGGAGGAGGCCAGAAAGCTGGCTCAGAGCTTGAAGGAGAAGGGTGGTCTCAAGTTGAGCGAGGAGGAGTACGCCAATCTTGACACCGAGAAGCTGGTACAGCTTCAGGTCGAGCAGCTCGAGAAGGAGAAGAAGGACCTCAACGAGCGTCTGCGTGTTGTGTTCAGACGGATGGACCACCTGGAGCGTGCGTACCGCAAGGAGGAGATCCCTCTCATCGAGAAGGACTACGAACGCCAACAAGAGGAGGATCTGAAGGCGCACGAGGTTGCTCGTGTTGCACTGATCGAGGCGTCGAAGCAGAAGCATGCGGAAGATATGAACAACAAGGGACGTCTGCAGCGCATTCTGGGCGACTACCACGAAACACGAAAGGTGATAGAAGCGAAGAGGAAGGTCGACTTCGAAGCCAGACGGGAGCGGGCAAAGGCCAACATCGAACGTGAGAAGGAGAAGCGCAAGGCAGATGTTTTGCGTCAAAGGGAAGAGGAGCGCCAGCGCATCGAGAGGGAGCGCGAGGAGGCCGAGGAGCGAGCCCGACAGGAGGAACTCCGCAGAGAACAGCAGGAGCTCGAGGCAGAGGCAGCCCGGATCGAGGCCGAGAAGACTGCCGAGCTCGAGGCGAAGAAGCGTGCCGAGTTCGAGGCTCGCCAGGCAGATTTGGACCGGGTTGCCAACCTGCAACGACAGCGCGAGGCCGAGGCCGAGGAGCGCCAACGTCAACGACTGGCGGCAAGCGTTGGGGGAGCGGCCAGCAGTGCGGCACCGCCTGTCCGCGCTGCGGGAGACGACAGCCCGGGACCATGGCGAAGGGGCGGCGCTGCGGCATCATCTACGGCCGATGCGACCCCTCTGCGAAGCTCGGGTGGATACCGACCTGGTGCTGGAGGATTGTTGCCTCGCTCCCGGCCTCTGGAGGATGGAGCTGGTGCTGGCTCCTCTCCGGTAGCCAACGGAGCTTCCGCTGCAGCGGGTGCGTCACCCAGCCTGGGCGGTGCTTACCGACCAGGCATGCTCCGTGCCAACCGAGAGGCACGCGAGCGAGAGGCTGGCACTGGCGGTGCCTCTGCGGGAGCGTCTCCGGCGAGAGCACCGGATGCCGGCAGATCTGCGTCCTCAGCTACTCCGGCTGCAGGCGGTGCCAGTCTACCTCCTTCCAGCGGAGGTGCTTACCGTCCTGGAATGTTCGGCGCCAACAGGAAGGCGGCAGCCGGTGAATCCTCGCCGGCGAGTGCATCCCCGGCGCGCGGTGCTGCTGAGGGTGGTGACAAGGCGGCCGTGGATGATGACGGATTCCAAACAGTCAAACGGTCCGCTGGTGCATACAGGTATGTTACTTGATCCTTTGCCCATCTGCTGTATTCGTGAGCTGTGAGCTCATCTTGTTTACTTTGCTTGTGCAGGCCGCCTGGTGCCAGACGTTGAGCAAAATCTCCAGCTCTTCCACCCCCATGCACTGTCCTGTCGAATGCCACTCCATGTACACTTACGAACATGATTACAAACCCCCTTCACCTCATATAGCGACTCATTGTCATGACCTTTTGCCAAAATACAGCAGCTGATGCTAACTATTGTTCTCATCCATGTTGACGGTGTTGTTGTCAGTCCCGATGCGAATGTTGTGCGCGAGAGAGAGCCGATCAAAGGCGAGGCAGGGATCTTTCTTTCACAGGATCTTGACTTTGCTGGAGCGTAGACCTCTCGGCGGTCGCGTCATCTGCGAACATAGCTCCTGCTTAGTGGAGGAAGCATTGAAAGGACACAGAGACCTCGGACAAGTGATTCGTGACCTTGATGAAGCTCCTGAAGCCATCAACGGGGTTCGATTTCCCACTTTCCCTTCTGTTCTTTTTGTTTTTAAAAAGGGAAATCCTCTTTTTCTTTTTGGAGGCAAACGCGTCGCCCGAAGATGCCACGTGACTTCGAAGGCGACCGTTTGAAGGAATCCTGGCATGTTATGCAAGTCGGAGCTCGCACCTATCGACTCGAGCGAGCACCCACCCACCACGCCGCCCTCTCTCCCCTCCCAAGCCTTCTTAGCTGTGAAGGGGTTCGGCGCCTGCTTGACCCGCTCAGCCATTTCTTTCAGCTTGCTCCTCGCTGCTGATCCAGCCCCCGCCAGCTAACTGTCGACATTCCAGCATTCGTTCTCCAGCTGCTCTTGATCGCGCAGACCACTCTTTTCATCAGCTCTCATTTCCCTTTGCCTTTCCCCCCCGTCCTTCGTGTTTGGATTCTTCTGGCAACGCCAGAGGCTCGTGTAAGTATCGGCTGCGTCCATGTCTCTCTTCGGTCAACCGCAGCAGCAACCTCAGCAACAGCTAGGTGCTCAACAGTCCGGAATCTTCAGCGCTGCGCCAGCCACGCCCGGTCCGCTATCAGTGAACGATCTCAGCAGACAGCCTCAGCAGCAGCAGCAGCAGCAGCCCCAGGCTGGCTTCAGTCTCTTTGGACAACAGTCGCAACAGACCCAAGCTCAGCAACCACCAGCCCAAGCAAGTGGGTTCGGTGCCCAGCCGTCAGGTTCCTTATTCGGATCTCGCGCATCTGTGGGGCCCACTCACCCGGGCTTGTCTCACTCTGCGAGCTCCGGTTCGCTGTACGGCAATGTAGGCACCGCCTCTCAAGGTGCGGCTCAGCAGGGATCGGTCTACGTCCCTGGATATCTGTCCAAGATCCGATCAAACAAGGTGAGACTGAGCCCTTTTAAAGCTCCGGGAATTTCTTCTGCTCCCAAATTCAAGGCGCTCATGACATGTGGGCCCCAATCTCAATCAGCCTTATGCGTCTCATCGTCGAGTCAGCGGTCATCATTCGCCTACAAATGAGGAAGACGGGAACACAAGTCGAGACGTAGATGGGCGTGGTGGGCCTACGTCGCCCACCCATGCCTTCCAGTCGTCCTTCTTCAGCAGCAGAAGTCCCACGATGGACGACCGTGTGACGACTCGGTCGGAGAGCATCTTTGGACCCGGAGGATTGCGTGGGAACCGGCGCTCGGTAGGACCTGGTGGGAGCGTGGCTGGAGGCGGTGCTGGATCTTGGGGCGATGATGCGAGCCTTCGCGGTTCTGTGGGACCGGGTGGGCTCAGACGCAGTGCGAGCGGTGCTTTTGGCTCAGGAGGAAGAGAACCCTCGGTGATGGCCATGGATGACGACGAGGACATGCCTCCTGTTCAAGGATTGCGGGAAGGAACGATTGCAGGTGATAACGTCGGTGGCTTCGGAGCTGCTAGTATAACGCAGGGCGGCGCAGGTCTGGAAAACTCATTGTATGCGAGTCGACTCGGAATTTCCACTGCTTCGCGAGCTTCAACAGCTGGAGTCCCCGGTGCAAGCACAGGGTTGGGTGCCTCATCGGCTGTGAACGGTATAGCATCAACTGCAAACGGCTCGGCTGATCCGACTCGAACCCTGCTGATATTCGGCTTCCCGGTTGCTTTGAAGAATGCCGTGTTGCGCTTCTTTGAAACCATAGGAGAGATAGTAGCCATGACGCCCGTCTCGTCTCTCAGCGATGCTTCAGCTTCCGGCAACGGGGCTGCGAACGGCGGTGCGGAAGCGTCGCAATTGGGCAGCGCTCGCTACGACGCTCTGCAAATCACATTCGCAGAACAGTGGTGTGCACTTCGTGCGCTTCGACGCAACGGCGAGGTGGTCCCGGGGGCTGGCTGCCGAGTTGGCATCCGATTCAGCAACGAGAATCTGCACCGAGAAGTCGTGCAAAACGGCATCAACAGCGCCGTGCTGACTTCGGCGAACGCTGCTGTCCTTGCCAACGGCGGCGACATTGGAGACATGCCCGGACGGCCCATAAATGCGGCACCGGGACCCAACGTCCCTGTGAATGCGCTGACTGAAACTGCGAATGGCAACAACAACAACAACAATGCTCTCACTGCGCAAAGCAGACAGAATCGCGAGTCTACACCCGCGTTTGGACGGCCGATCAGCATGGTCGACACACCCAGTCTGGTCCTGCGGACTCCAGGCTCAGGTGGCTCGGGCTCGTCTTCGGCCAACGCTTCTCCATTCACAAAGGCAGCGGCCAACATCTTTGGTGGCTCGCGCTCTGGTACTGCCTCTTCCGCTCACCCATCGCCTGCGCACAGACATGGGCGACACTCGAGTGCGGTGCCGCCCAGCTCGTTGTTCCGGTCTGCTCTCACCAACAGTCCGGCTCCAGCGCAGAATGCAGGTGGAACGGGTGCAGGGCAAGCAAACGCAGTGGTACAAAAGGCGGACGGCAATCAGGCTACCCCTGGAGGCGGACTGGGTCAACGCATCAGCGATGCCATTTTTGGGTGGTGAAAGAGAGGGGATGCCGTGGACTTGTTGCTCGCGGACCCCACATGTTCCGCCCAAAGAGCACTTGCGTGTATGTTGTACATAGCTGCGCTACAATTTGAGCAACGTGCTAACTTCAGCTGTGCAAGTGATTCATACACGTGTATACAATGTCTCCCTTTCCCCATGTCGCACCTGGTTGTCTTGTTGCAATGGTGTCCTGGCTGCACGTGACTTCAGTCCCGAACAGCCAGCTCCAAAAAATTTCGATTTCTTGGTGTCAAAGGCAAGCAACATTCTTGTGAAGCAAACACAGCCTAACTACGGACAACAGGAAGGCTTCACTCATTGGGCGATGAGCAAATCCATTGACAAGAGCTCTAAGAAGCGGGAGCGTGACAGCTCCACCGCCAGCGTCGCCCCCGACGCAGCAGAGATCGTAGACAAGAACGTCAAGGACAAGAAGACCAAGAAAGAGAAGAAGGCCAAAGCGACGACAGCAGCAGCAGCTGAGGAAACGGACGCAGCGGCAGAGACATCGACTGATGCGGCTGACTCTAAGCAGAAGAAGAAGAAGGACAAATCCAGCAAGGCAGACAAGCGGAAATCGAGCGAAAGCGATGTAGCCGACGAGGACGACTCAAGGCTGGCGAAGAAGGCGCGCAAGGAGGCCAAAGCCGAGAAGAAGCAAAAGCACTCGAAGAAGGAGAAGAAGAGCTCCTCGGACACCGCCATTGGAGCTGCCAGCTCCGCAGCTGTCGACTCGAGCAACTTCCTGTTCAGCGCAGACAGCGCTAGCAAATTTGACTCGGAGCTGGACGCCATGTTCGCTGCAGCGGTGAGTGAAGCTTCTAGCTCAGGCTCCCTACATGCCGACGTATGCACGGCATCTGATCCTGACATCACTCTCACATTTGGATTCGGAACAGCCTCCGCCTGCTCCAGCAGCTGCACCTTCGAAGCAAGGCTCGAGCAGAACTGTACCGACCAGCACAAAGCCATCTTCCAAGTCAGGAAAACCAGCTGAGGAGCAAGTTCAGGACATGGACACGGAGGAGAATCTCGCAGTAGACGATACACAAGAGGTGGAAGCTGATGAAGCTGAGGAAGCCGATGACGAGGATCTCAGTTCTTTGGGTTCGGACGAGTTTGATGCTCTGTATGCGGACGATGATGACGCGACAGTGTCTGAGGACGGCGATGTCGATGATACGGAAAAAGAAGATACAGAACAAGATGACGACGACGAAGAAGGGGTTGAGGAAGGGCAAAAGGACGAGAGCGAGGCGGCGCATTTCAGTGAATCCGAGGACGAGGACACGGCCGAGGTTGGAGACGAGACAGATGACAAGCCTCTGGTCCATGAAACCTTGCAATCATCTGCGGGAGCTCTGGAGAAGCTTGCGGCTCGTCGCAAACGCGAAGGAGACGACGAGCCCGCCGAAATCAAGGACAGACGTACAGTGTTCATCGGCAACATTCCGGTCGAAGCAGTGCGGTCGAAGGTGTGTGCAAAGTGGCATAAGCATGTGACTTACCAGAGGTGCTGCCGTGCTAACCGTGTTTTTTATCTGATAGACTATGGAGAAGGCGCTCCGTCGGCACATTGAGTCATTCTCTCCTGTGCCAGGGCTTATCAAGCTCGATGCAGTCCGCTTCCGTTCTGTACCTTTCAGTGTGCCTACAGACTCGATCGACAGAGACGGCGCAGGTTCGCTCAAGGCGCAAAAGCATCGGGAGCGCACTCAACTCTACAAGGAGGCTAGTCGTCAATTAGACAATGAAGAGGGTCGAGCTCAGGGAAAAGTTTTTCTGAACGCCAATCAGAAGCGAAAGGTGGCTGCGATCAATCAGGATCTCAACACCCACGCCGCGGCGGTGAATGCATATGTCACAATCAACCATCCCGACAGTCGCATCATCAAGGCAACTTGGGGTCAAGACGCTCAAAAGGGTCCCTCCGTCAACGCGTCGGTACTGGCCGCCCTCCTGGCAGTAAGCGTCAATGGCTCGATCTTCGAGGCCCGGCACCTGCGCGCCGACGTGGTGACGCCTTTAGAGCCAAGGGAGGTCATCGATGCCGGCTTGGACAAGCTCAAATCTCCCTCAAACGGTAGTCTTCTCGTGGTTGGTCATCAACACACCTCGGCTGGCACAGACAACAAACGGACCGTGTTCGTCGGCAATCTGGACTTTGAAGCCGAGGAGGAGGAGCTGCGGACTTTCTTTGAGAAGCTGGTTCGCGACGAACGAGGAAAGCCGAGCGCTGCGCAACAGATCGAATTCGTCCCCGTCACCGACTCCAAGTCTGCCCTCCTTTTCGGTGCCAAAGTTGTGGAACGTGAGGGAGAGTGGGTGCAGGATGTCCGGCTCATCAGGGACCGGGCGACCCAGATGGGCAAGGGCTTCGGCTACGTCCGTTTTGTCGACACTTCATGCGTCGAGGAGGTGCTAGCAGCGTACAAGGCTGAAGAAGCATACATCGAGGCGCTCAAGACTGGCAGAGCGACAAAAGCAGCGCCCGGAAAACGCAAGGCAAGGGATGAGGATGAAGAGGACGATGAAGATGACGAGCTCCTGTCTGGTGCTGCCAAAGACACGTTCCGCCGCAGGTTCAAGTTCAGGAGACGTCTGCTGCGTGTGACACCGTGCAAGAATACGTCGGGTGGCGCTTCGAACGGCGGACAACGAGCGAACAGACAGCTCGACAATCGCACCCAATCCAGACCGGAACGAGGACCAGGAAGCAGCGACCGCGGGGCTACGGCCGCTGCCAGGGGAGGTGCACCTCGTGGCTCAACTGGGTCAGCTACCTCGGGAGACCGCCCGCGTCAGAACGTGGCCATTGCAGCCCCGGAGTTCGCGGCTTTGTCAAAGGAGGATCGGGCAGCGATCAAGCGTGCGGACCCGACTCGCAACGCACGAAGAATGGAGAAGAAGCAACAAAAGAAGCAACAGGAGGGTGGCGATGACTCGGGCCCTAAGGCACGTGTCAAGCTCGCTCAGGGCAAGAGCATGAAGCGGGCAGGAGGCGGTGGTGGCGGCGTGAAGAAGGCGAGGCGATCCTGAGCATGTCTTAGAATAGTGACCTGTACCCTCAATTACAATGCAGCACTCGTACCTGCATGGCAGCGGATGATAAGGCCAAGATTCTGTGTGTCACAGTTCCCAGCTTTGAGTAGTGCCGCCTCAATCGGGACTCTCGGACTTACGCAAAGGAAAATCCGCACGCGAACTTCGACAACTAATCCACACCACCACAACCAAGTCTGTACTTCCTTCCTGTCCAGCTCAACACGCGAGCACGTACGTGCCGTACGAGCAATACAATCACCGGCGCGCGGAGGTAAGCCAGCATGCACTCCTCGACTGATATTGAAGGCATCTTGGAAGGACTATTGGAATGGTCTGCATGCTATAAGAAGAAAGGAATGAAAGATGTTGTGTTTGCCTTTGCTACTGAGCCAACGAAGCTTCCTTTTACTCGCTGGACCAAAGGCTCAACTCTTCTTCCACCATGTCTGCCAGTCAAGTCAAGAACCGCACAGATGGTCTTCCATCTTCATCTCAAGAACAGGAAAAACCCGTCTACAACTGGGTCGACTTCCAGGTGAAAGACCCGGACGACCCTTTCGAATGGAGTCCCCTCAAGAAGTGGATCCAGTTTTCCTTTGCCTGTGTCTTCACCATCGGGACGGCCATCGCCGCCGCTTCCTACGTCTCCGGTCTCGAGCAAGTCAACCGGGACTTTGGCATCACGAAACAAGCCGAGGGCGTGCTTCCCATCGCCGTGTACCCGCTCGGCTGTGCCCTGCCTCCGCTCTTCCTCGCTCCGTTCTCTGAATTCATCGGGAGAAAACCGATCTATGTCTCTGGAATCCTGATCTGGGTGTCCATGTTCGTGGGTATCGGCTTCTCGAAGAACATTGCGTCGGTCATCATCTTTCGTCTCATTCAGGGCGGGGCCGCGAGCATCGGCGCTTCCATGGGTGAGTTTTTCCACCTTCCACACTGATGTACCGACATCATAGCTCAATAGACCTCAACCCCTCAGTCGGTGGTACGGCGGCAGACCTCTGGCGGACGTCAGAACGAGGAATTCCGATGGCCCTGTTTGCCGTCGCTGGTGCAGGAGGAGCTGGAGCAGGGTGAGTCAAGTGACAGCTTGCTCTGTCCATGCACTCGCATCGCTAATGGTCGAAATGCGCTGCATTCATATCCACAGACCACTTTGGGCAGGCTGGGTAGCGCAAACAATTGGCTGGAGATGGATTCAGCATATACAAGCAGTCTTCTGTGAGTATGGTCGTCAGGACATACTGTGAACATCCGGAGAAATGAGGTCTGACGATGTTCGCGACCTTACGTGCAGTTGGGGCCTTCTTTATTCTTTTCTGCCTCTTCGTCTCTGAGAGTCGTGGGAGCGTCATCCTGGCTAGGTGAGTGACCACAGGTACATGCAGGAACTGATACTGCGCCTGTATGCTGAATGCCAGTAATGTCACTTGTGCTGTCACAGACGAGCCGCCAGGCTTCGCAAGGAGACGGGCGACGAAAGCTATCGAGCACGCGCTGAGGAGGAAAGAGAGTCGTTGCCTGCGATGATCAAGACATCTTTGACCAGACCTATGTGGCTCCTGGTCACCGAACCCATCGTGTTCTTCTTCAGCTTGTGGCTGGCATTCGCCTGGGGCATGCTCTACAATCTTCTCGAATCAATAGGTAAGCCGACGTGTGCTGATGTTCATATTGAAGACGCAGAACGCTGATATGCTTGCGAGGACCAATGAAGGACTTGTCACAGCGCTTCATGACTACTCACCCGGACAAACAGGACTCGTCTTCTTGACGCTTCTGGTCGGTACCATTCTCGGATTCTGCACCACCTTTATCCAGGAGGCGCTCTACAGACGAAACGTGCTGCGAAAAGGTCCAGAGGCGCGCTTGTATGCCGCATGTGCTGGAGGAGTTCTCTTTTCCGTTGGCTGCTTTATTTGTGGGTCTAGCTCCTTGCCGCGCTTCCATCTTTCAAGAACCAGCCAGCTGACAGCTCAAGCGCTTCAGATGGCTGGACATCGTTCCGCACCGTTTCAATCGCAGGACCCATCGTCGGCCTGTTGGTCCTTACACTTGGAATCTACCACATCTATCTCGCTGGTGAGTGATCCCTTTAGTGTCTTGGAGAGGCCGACTCTGGGTACTGAAGGTCAGGTGACCTCCCTTCGCAGTCTTCAACTACCTTGCAGACAGCTACCTCATCTATGCAAGCTCAGCCCTCGCAGCGCAGTCGTTCCTTCGGAACATGTTTGGCTTCGCATTCCCACTCTTTGCAACTCAAATGTGCGTTGCCTGCTCGAACATTCTGTTCCAAGTGACACTTGCGCTGACGCTCACCACTTCTGGACGACAGGTACACTAAGCTCACGTATCCTTGGGCTTCTACCTTGATCGGGTTGCTGGGAGCAATCCTCGGGATCATTCCCTTTGCGCTGTACCGCTGGGGCCCACAAATTCGAGCAAAGAGCCAGTTCTCCCATCAGCTCCAACTGCAGGAGGCGGAACGGATCAAGGCTCTGCAGGCTCAACTAGGAGAGGAAACTGCTTAAGAACTGTAATAATGATGCACATTCTCTCAAGTCTTTGCCATTGCTGTGTGAACGTCCTTGCCTAAATGTGAGGGCCGAAGAGGCCGCCTTTTCGATTTCCTGCCAATTTTGGGAATTTCAGGGGCAAAATTGAAAGCTCCACACGCTCTTTCAGACCGAACGCGACGCGACGTGAATCCTCATCACCTTGTGTCGAAATCTGGAGCAATCTGTCCACCTTCCCAACGGTAGTCCTTCAGGATCCATAGCAATGACGAGCAGACAGACAGCCAGAAAAAGTACCGGCGGACGGCCGCCTGCGCGACCGCGCACTTCGAATGCAGGTGAGTTTGCTCGCCAGACCAATTTCTGCTTCCCTTGACGCTGACGGAGTTACACCCTCTTCGCAATGGTCCTATCCTCCAATGTAGGCAACACATCCACAACCTCAGCAGGCGGCGGGGGAGGCGGTCGAGGAGCTGGAGGCGGAGCAGGCAGCTCAGGACCACGCAGAAAACCTCGATTCCGCCCGGGCACCGTCGCCCTCAGAGAGATTCGCAAATACCAAAGATCGACAGACTTGCTCATCCAGAAGCTTCCCTTTGCGCGCATCGTCCGAGAGGTGGCCGAGGAGTTTGTGACGGGTCACTATGGCTTTGGGAGGGGGAGATATGGGGAGGGAGCGATTGGATTGAGATGGCAGAGCAGTGCGATTCTGGCCTTACAAGAAGCGACGGAGGCATATCTGGTCCACCTCTTTGAAGATGCGTGAGTCTTGCTCTGACAGTGCTCTCCGCCTCGAATTTCGTGGCTGCCGGTATACTGACTGCTGAAGATCTGGCTTATGTCTTCATCGCAGAAATCTGTGCGCCATCCACGCTCGAAGAGTGACCTTGATGCAGCGCGACATCCAGCTGGCCAGACGGATTCGTGGTGTCTGGGGCGGCATGGGCTGATCCCGACCCGCCCACCCATCATCATCGTTCGACGATCAGCATTCAAGCTACTTGTATCCCTCGTCCGGCGCCCCGGCTCTCCTTGGCAGCTCTCCGGCTAGAGCCCCAAGACATACATCCCTAACTCGATCCCCAGTCCCTCCCGTCTTCGCAGCATGCATCCACCATACCCCGTCCTGTTCACTTGTTACAGACAATAAGTACAATTCAGATCCATGATCAAATATCAAAAGTGTACCCGGTTCATCCAGCGACCACAACGACCTGACGCTGTCAGCCAGGCCCACACATCCAGTGAAGCAGCGAAGAGGTTGCGTAACAATATGTACATGGTTCATAAAGTGTGAACTAGACGAAACAGCAAACAATCCAGGTCCACGTCAGTGTACCCTTGGATCACGAGCTCATGCCGCAGATAGACAGCTCCCGCATCTCTTGTAGCACGCCCTCGACCTGTACGAAGGTGAATCCATGAGCTCAAAGCAGACAAACGCTTGGCTGTTGACTGTTGACTGTTGATGTTACTCACCTGCACATCCAGCTGACCCTCTGCATACTCCTCGCGCACACCTTCGGCAAAGAATCTTTGGACACCTCCGAGCTTTTCGTACCCTTCCTCGGCGAACCGGGTTTGCATCCGAACCATTGCCTCAAAGGAAGGGTCGAGATAGGGAATGCGGAGGTCGATGAGCTGAGGTAGTTCTTCGAGAAGCTGGTTGTTCAATTGATCGAATAGGATCTTGGCATCTTCCATTTCCCTCTCCGCTCTGAGCAAACGCATGATGAGACGCAGAGAATGGGATCAGAAGACAGATATGGAAAGTTGACACGGCGGAAGTGAAGGCCGCAGACTCACCTTGGCAGTTTGGTAGGGTCGTCACTTGGCTTCTCTGTCAGCTTTCGGTGCTTGGTTCGGGCAGCATCGTAGTCCAGTAGCTGGACAGAGCCCAAAAGTTGGTGTGAGTAAAGGCGGCAAGTTGTAGCCAGGAAGTGGAAAGGGCCAACCCACCTTTCGATTTCTCTTCTCAATAGTCTTGTTGATCTCGGTGAAGTAGGAGCATAGTCTCCCAATGGGCTCCAGAACAGTCGCTCTGAAGGGTGCGTCCAGTTCGCGCTGTGATTTCCCATCTAGTTCCTCCGTGGCACGCTTGTATGCGGTGGCAGCCATAGCCTCGGCGGATGAGTCTGCATAAAAGCTGGCCACCGTCTCGCCAATGCGTGCCTGGGCGGATGACAGTCCACGGATCGAGTCGAGGTAGGCTTTGGCTTCCTTTTGGAGCTGGATCGACTCCTTCTCGAGCGTGCGATACCTGGCTTCTTCCTCTGCGAATTCGGTGTCGACTGTCTTGTCCACCTGGCTGGTCTTCTGCATCACCATGGTGCCTGCCCGGGTGACAGACTTCTTGAGACCGGCCCACGACATGGTTGGCTGAGTTTGACTTGCGTCTGGTAGGTATGATAGAGAAAGTGTGGGCGAATGTGTATGCGGTGGAGTCACCTCCAGGACGTGACAGAAGGGTGAAGGTACGAGCGAGGTTGAGGACCTTGCTGCAGGTCAGGCTGTGCCATCTCGTCATCATTTGAAGCCGTTTGAGAAGTCTCGGCCGAGAGAGCCCAGCCGCAGCTCAATGTTGATGATGAACGCGATTCAACTGTTGCCATGATGCAGTCGACGATCAACATCATCGCGCGACGACTCTGAGTAAGAGAGGAAGGAGAGCATGGCGAGTAGTGAGACAGAAGCGTTACGCGCGCAGATCGAAGCGCTATCAGGTCAGATCAGTGCTCACCGCGCAGGTGCCAGCTCGAACTCGACCTCGACCTCGACCTATCCTTTCGCCTCCACACGTGGAAGAACAAACCAATGGGTCCGCGGCAGAGGGGCTCCGCCTTCGCATTTTGCTAGGGGCAGAGGGAGAGGGAGAGGGAGAGGAGGAGCAGTCAGCGCGATTGGGCGTAGCATGCAATGGACCGCTTCGGGCAGCGGAACAGCAGGAGGCAATGTGGTGACCAAGGCAGGGGCTGGAGCAAAGAACAAGACGCTGGTGCTGAACCAGCCGGTCATGAGCTCGAGCAACTCAAGTGGTGCCACCGGTCAAACTTCTGCGGCAGGGGTAGAATCGACATCCATATCGACAGGTACGACAGGAGCGGCGGCCGCGGCGACGAAGATGATGGACGCGGGAGCCAAGGCGAAGATCAACAGATTGCAACAACATTCAAAGGTGATTGCGGACATGCAACGGTTCCGGTCAGTACCGTCACCTGCTTCCAGCTTGCGTGTTGGCGTTGTTTACACTCCATTTTCCTTTCCTATGCCACCTTTCAGGAATGCGCAACAAGGGAAAGTATACAAACCGGCTTCAAGACGACCTACTACGACAGCTCAGGAAAAGAAAGGCTTATGCGTTTACTTCACTCGCACAGGTGGGTCTCCTCCCTATCATCCTCTTCCCGCGCAATTAGCTCTTTTGCAACCTGCGCTGGCCGAAATCTAGCAAAGTACGGATGGAAGCTGCGCATCTGACTCTTTCTTTGGCACAAATATGCTATGCTCTGACATCTAAATCCCCTGTGGATCGTATGTATGCCTGGACTTATTCTGTCTTACTCACACCGCGTCTGAGTTTCTACAGGGAAGTGCAAGCGTGGACTCACTTGCACGTATAAGCATGACGCAGCCAAGTTAGCATTGTGCCCACGGATGCTCTCTGCAAAAGGATGCACCTTGAAAGCACGAGGCAAGCAGTGTCTGCTGTCACATAGTCCCAATCCACATCGTGTGCCTCATTGCGAGTTCTACACCAGGGATCGGACTTGCCGGAATGCGGAACGAGCGGAACGTCAGAATAGTCAGGGCGAGGGTAAGGCTAGGGGCTGCCTTTACACACATTCGGACAAGATCAGGCCCGACACGCCAATATGCGAGCAGTTCGCCAAGCTCGCCTACTGCGAGAAGGGCCAGGACTGCGACGGGCGCCACACTTTCGAGTGTCCCGAGTTCGCAGCCAAAGGCACCTGCTCACGGCGAGGTTGTCGTATGATGCACATCGTGTCTGCCGCCGCCGCAAAGGATGCTGCGAAGGACGAGCTCATCTTTGAACGCGACGATGCGGCAGCGTTCAGAAATGACGATGATGACGACGAGGACGGAGTCGACGGAAAAGAAGCGGGTTCTTCTTCGAGAGCTACCAAGAAGAGAAAGCGTTACGACGAGCAGTCCAGCGACGACGATGGAGAAGGCGACGAAGACATCGACGGCGCACATCACAACATTGATGACGTAGAAGACTTCTCAAGTCGACCCAAGAAGAAGCATCAAGGCCAGTCATTTGTCACTCAGCAGGACTTCATCTCTTTCGGAGACCCAAGCGATGATGACACTGCTGATGATGACGATGACGGCGATGATGCCGACGACTACGCCAGCTCTGGTGCTGAAGCGGAAACAGCAGGAGGCGACGAGGACGCGTCCGTACAAGATGAAGATGAAGAACAAAACACAGCAGAAGATGAGGACGAGGATCCCGAGTTCCTGGGCTCTGAAGACGAAGCAGACATGGCAATTTGAGGCTCGAGCATCTCTCTCCAGACCGCACTTCCCAATGGCAACATCACATGTATTTTTCAAGCATAGCATCAGCAGATTGTGAGACCTTTGTAATTTCAGTCACCTCCATGCTTCATCTCCGGGCTCTTGCATCAGTAATAAGAATTTATTCACAGACTTTGGTGTGCTGCGCGAGGAGCCTACACCAGATTTGCGCGCAAGCCTTCTACCACAGACTGCTTGAGCTGGAACGGAGAAGGAGGCAGCGTCGTCAGTAGTGTATGCGATAGGCGCAGAGGGCAGAGAAGTACTGACTGGGGTGGAGATCTCGTTCTTGTCCGCCACGTACGCCAACAACAACTCCTTGCCTACGCTCCACCCAGCATTGGCAGCCTCAGTACCGGCCGGCGGCGGCTCGAGCGTTCCGATCACTTTTCCATCCTGCTCCAATGACAGTGCCATTCTCGAACGTCCTCCCAGTCCTCTAGGATGGATCACCACGTCCAGAGCCGAGCCTTTCGGCAGCTTTGAAGGCGGAAAGATGGCCTTGAGCTCCTGAAGCGAAGCAGAGATCTCCTCATCGGCCTGCGGGCTGATTGCTTTCGCTTTGCGTGCATTCTTGAGTCGGGCTAGGACGGAGCGGGTGAAGCCGTCGCGGAGGTGGTTGAAATCGGTGCTTCGTACGGGCACGATGCGGACGACGAAAGGCACGCCTGCGTCTGCGAGGAGTCGAATAATTTCTTCTGCGCTTCCTGCAGCGGCGAGAGTGGGTAAATTGCCCTTGACCTTCTTGAGCGCAGAGGCGTCGAGGTAGAGCCCGGCGACGTAGACTCGCACGCTCAAGAAGGAGACTGTCCGCACGCCGAGTCCGATCAGGCTCAGTTCTTGGCTTCGTGTCCCGGCTGCAGAAAGGGGGAGTGGTAGGTATTCCGGAAGCTCAGTCCCTGTCGCTGGATCCTTACGTGTGGTTCCAGGCACACCGCCCTCGCCTGCGGGGATGATTCCGCTTCGTTCGCCAGGAGGTGCTTCGAGTTGGAGCACATGACGTCCATCATTGCCATGGACGAGGAGCTCATGCGCGCATAAGAGACCGAGCCCAGCCGCTGTCAGAGCGACGAGCTGAAGTGTGGAGAAGTATGATGCGTCGCCGAACGGGCTGGCTCTTCTGTGCTTGTGCGAAGACGCTCTTGAGGTTCCGGAGGTCGAGAACTGACATCTTGATGAGGTAAGGGCAGCACTCCCCGCGGCAGACGGCCACAATCTTGCGCCCGCTCGAGTCGACACCGCAGCTGCAGACGTGGCCGCTACTCTGGTGAGGACCGGCATGCTCCGTTGTGCCATGTTGTTCTTGTTTGATCGCTGTGTCAAGACGTTGGTGGTTCTGGGAAGCTTGCTGGGCACATCTATGAGTCTGCACAGGCCGTTCTCTCTGCCAATTCTTCCAGACGAGGACACAAACAGAATGCATTTCCCTGGGCCATCATCACCTACATGGAGGCCCGTCACGGAGCAAGACGTACAAAGGGGAAAGAGTAGGGTAAAAGAGGAACCTGATGAGGGAGCAGCCTGCTGAAGAGCGCCTTGGAATCGTGACCGGTCGGGGAGACCGGCCGGCTAGAGCGCCTCAAGAAAATCGAAATAATGTATGCGGTGACAAAGGCAAAGAAGGAAGAGCAGTGACGTAGAAAATGATAGTGAGTCCTTGAAAAGGAGCGGCAAGTCAGAAGGGCATGCATGGCCCCAGACCGTGATCGTGAGTTGAAAGAGGGTTTGCGTGAAGACGAAGAGAATGCGCAAAGCCGGGGCTAGAGGAGCATGGGAAACGAGGGCCGGCCGACTCTTTCCCCATTGCAGCTCGCGGTAAATGTTTACCACCCTGGGCAAAGATTGCCGAATGGTTGTTGATCGAGCTCGGCAGCGTTTCGAGGAAGCCATCCATAGCGGACACCGGACTTGTATGACCAGCTCCTGCCGCCGTAGTTCTTCCAAGTCTGCAAGAGTGCGAAAGAAAACTTGTCAGTCATTCAAACGAAAAAAAAAAGGCGCAAGAGGGAAAGAACTTCAACTCACCCAGAGCATCCAGCCGGCACCCCGCTCGAAAGCTTGCTGTTGAGCACGGAAGTTGAGGGCAAGGAAGCGCATGTATTCGTCGCTGAAGGGGTAGTCCAAGGCCGGGTTGTCGAATTGGAGGTGGTCCGCTTGGTGCATGTCACGTCCCCACCCATTGTCGCCCCGAGGAGCTCCAATACTGCATTCCGAGGTGACAATCGTGTACACACTCGAGAAGTTGGCAATCTTCTGGCCGTACTTGCAAACCGAAGCAACCCGTTGAGAATCAGTCTGGTTCTTCACATAGTCGCCGAAGATCCAGTAGGCGTGCAGGGAGAAGAACATCTCTTCCCGGGCACCGGCATCGAAGAAGGGCGTGGGCTCGGACCAGTATTTGATACCCTTCCATCCATCGTGAGCTGCGAACCTCATCTGAGGAGTAGCGGTGTTGCCGATGAGCGAGGCCTTCTTTTGCTGAGCATTGTTGCTGACGACATTGTATGCGAGTGGGTAATAGGTCTTGAGCGTGCTGAGAATGTCCGGGTCTTGGGCAGCAGTGGGCTCATTGACAGGCTCGATGGCAAGGATAGAGCCGGCATAAGGAGGTTGCGAGAAGATATCCACCAGATGGTTGAAGGCCTTCTTGGTGAGGGTGACATATTCATCGGAAGTGGCCCATTGAGCAGGTCCCACTCGTCCACTGCTGTCGTAGCCGTTCTGGGAACCGGGGGTCGAATGGAGCGAAAGCCAGACCTTGAGGTTGTACTTCTTGGCCATGAGCACACCCTCCTTGAGCTTGTCAAGACGGTTCACTGCAGTTGCCAAGATCCAACGGTCAGTTCGGTCCTTCTGTTCTGCCAAGAGTCTTGACCTCAACTCACAAGATAGGAAGGGAGCACCCTTCTCGATGCAGTCAGGGAATGCATAGTGAGGGACAGGGATGCGAACCGTGTTCAGACCATATTCTGCAATCCTGCGCCAGTCCTTCTCCTGCATCCATTCGTCAAAGTGCTGCATGAGCAAGGCGGACGCATTGGCCTTGTCGGCATAGAGTCCGGTGGTGTACTCGTCCACGATGGGCTTGCCCTTTGTCTGCTTGACGACGGACGCTGGGGCGTGGACCGCAATCTTGTTGAGCGCAGTGGTGATTCGGGAGTCCATCCATGATTCAATCACAAGCCAGTTTCCACTGTGTGCAGAATCAAAGGTAACCCAGAAATCTGTGAGTGAACGATTTCGGATCGGAAAGTGAGTGGAAGGAGGATGCTCACAGGTTGACACCACGAATCTTGTCCGAGTGGATCAGCCCGTACTTGTGAGTGGGCGCGGGGCTGCCCTTGGCAGTCGAGGTTGTCTTGGAGGCGGTAGGCTTTGCCTTTGTGCTAGTAGGCTTGGCTCGTGTGGAAGTAGTGGAGGGGTGGTGATGGTGGTGGTGGGTTGTGGTGCTGTGATGGTGACGGGAGGGAGGCTCCGAGTCGATGGCATCGGGCTTCTTGTGGCTTGGGCGATGAGTGTGCCCGTCTGGTTGAGTTGGCGCCTTGTGATGCTTGTGCTTGTGATGATGGTGATGGTGGTGATGATGATGATGTTTCCGCACCTGGAGGCCGCCTGCCGCGAGGTGTGTTTCGTCCCCGATAGCCGCGACACAGGATGACACCGCGAAGAGGACGAGAGCGCTGATGGTGAGACGCATGGTGAGGTGAGCCGCTGTTCAAAAGAGGGACGGGGTTGGAGAAAAGAGTGTCTGTAGCTTCAGCGAGGGTGGGGGAATATAACGTCGAGGCCGACTTGGAGCGAATTGGTCCTTTGAGCTCTCTGTGCGCTTCAGAGATACACAAAGGAACACCAATTGGGTCGGGGAGTGAGGAGAAGGGAGGGCACAAAGGAGATGGTGGACTGCGAGAAGAGAAGAGGTGAGCTGTACGAGAAAGGGTGAAGGTAGCAGTCGGCACTCGGCACTGAGAAAGGGGAAGGGTGTAAGCGCAGAAGTGTCAACCCATTCAATTCAGCTGAGCATGTTCGTTCCTGAGCCCTTGTCCCTCTCGCTTTGTGCGCCTCTCTCTCTCTCTCTCCTCTGGATGAGCTGGCTGGCTGGCTCTTGTCTTCTTCCTTCATGCCCGAGGCACTGCGGCAGTGCCGTAGTGCATGAATGCTGCATTGCATGCTGGCCACTGCAGCCGTGATGGTGGCTTTTACAGTAGGCTGCCTGGGCCCTCTTGTGGGAAAGTGTGAGTGCCTTTCCCTTTCCGCGTGGCTAAAAGCCGAGCTTTATTTCATTCAATGATCTGCATAATCGAACTTAAATCTATAGAACACGGGGATTTCTCCATCCTAAAAGTCACGTGCTAGACCCTGTTGTCGAGGCCGAGAACGCGTGAGCGTGTCCCCTTCAAAATACGACGCGCGCCGCGCGATCCTGAGAGGCCAAAATGGAACATGCGTTGAGTCGGTTCAGCAGAAGACATCAGGCGCGTCGTCGGTCTTCGCAACCCTCTTCCTCCATCAGCTATCGATTCGGTCGAGCTCGGTCCTGCCTAAACGGTCGACCCTGGCCATTGCGAACCGCTCCAGCTGATCTTGACAAGGCTGACCAAAGATGATTGTGATTCCTGTCCAATCAGCTTCCGAGCTGCTTCCCCCGGAACACGCATCAGCAGCTTCCTCCCAACAGGCTTCGACATCTCGTCTATCGAACGCGTCTGCCAGTCAAAGGCGCGCACCGAAGGTCCGATCCTCGTCCGTCCCGTCGTCTCGAAGCTCAAGTCTGACTCCTGATGAGGACGCGAACGTTTCCGCACCGTCCTTCGGAAAGCTGTCCAAGGACATTGCTCGTGACTTTGGCAGATTATACGAGGCTGTTGCAGGAGCACGCCGAATCGTAGTCGTGTGCGGTGAGTCATTACCGCCACAATTGCAGCTTCGTTGGAGCTTGGATGACTTGCTGACCTTGGTCATGTCTTTGTTCGAGAAGGTGCGGGCATCTCTGTCTCGGCACCAGCAAACATTCCCGATTTTCGATCCTCGTCCGGTCTGTTCCAAAAGCTGAAAGATCAACATCCAAATGCTGGCTTGACCAGTGGGAAGGACCTTTTCGACGCTCGCCTCTTCAATGTGGGTCATCAGACGGAGCATACCTGATCATTGCCCACCCACGAACTAATAGACCGCTTCTCTTACCGCTCCCAGTCTGAGAAAACGTCAGATCTGTTCTACACTATGATTGCTGAACTCAAAGAGATGGCAGACCGCGCTCAACCCACTGCCTTCCACCACTTCCTCAAAAAGCTCGACACTGAGGGCCGGCTCCTCAGAGTCTACACACAGAACATCGACGGACTAGAGGAGCGAGCAGGTCTCACCTTCGGCCTGGCAGCCGGTCCAGCCACCGGTTCCACTGTGGCACTCGGCAAGCGCAAACGTGAGGAGGTTGGTCCCTCCGCTCGTCTTCCGGCGGAGGGTCCCTCTGCAGCCAGGAGAGCAGTCTGGTCCAGAACGCAGTCGGACTCGGCACTTCTCTGGTCCGACAAGGCCTCGGGCAAGCTTGCCAGCGGCAAGAGCTCAGCTCCTATGTTCCCGCGCACCATCCCTTTACACGGTTCACTCAACTCAATGACATGCGGACGATGCGGACACCAAGAAATCCTCGAAAACGCATTCAAGTCCATCTCTGAAAGACTGGCCGAGTACGAAGAGTACAGGCTCAAGGTGTCTGAAGATCGACAAGACGAGCCCGAATCGGACGAGCGTTTATCCACGGAATCGACTGAGGACCGTCCCAAAGTCGTACCGGAGCTCAGGCACCTCGATGTCACCGAGGTCCTGCGCTCTCTGCGAGCAGGTGAACACATTGCTTGCCCTCGGTGCGAGACAGCAGACGAAGTTCGATTAGCTGCCGGCTTGCGCTCTCGAGGAGTTGGGCGCATGAAGCCGGACGTAGTACTGTACGGCGGTCAGAACGACGGTGCGGAGCGAGTGGGAGAATGCCTCTCACGGGACATCCTTGGACTGCGAGACCCCAACGAGACCCAGGTCCCAGAGACCATCGCGGAGATCAGAGCGAAGGAGCGCCGGGCGCTGAAGGAGACGGAGCGTGCCATGACTATCTCGAACCAGACAAGGAGTGGCGCTGAAGCAGCTCCCGTAGATTCCGATCTCAGTGTTGGGGTGGGGCAAAGCAGCCAGGAGGAGACTCTGGCAGCGATGTTCCTGGCTGAGGAGGATCAAGCAAGCGAAGAGGCGGACAGACTCGCACCGCTGATCACTGACCTGGCTCCTGCGCCGGGTCTTTCACAAGGAAACTCTGGTGTCGGCAATGGACTTGCAAAGACCACGTCCAAGAGCAAGCCGAAGAAGCAGCTCAAGCCGCTGCCACCGGATTTGCTCATCGTGGCAGGGACCAGTCTGAAGGTGTCGGGAACTAAAAGGATCATTCGGGAATTCGCAAAGGCGTGTCGTGCTCGAGACTACCGATACTACCCAGGAGACGACTCATCGGACGAGGCCGATTCCACTGCCGGCTCCCGACCTTCAACACCGAGGCGCAGACTTCGAAAACGCAGCGCGAGCCCCGACGAGGAAGAGGAAGACGAAACTGAAGACGAAGACGATCCCAAAGCGCCGATTCGGACGATTCTGCTCAACTACGAATTTCCCTCCCCATCGAGCCAGTGGGAAGATGTCTTTGACATGTGGATTCAGGGTGACGTCCAAAAAGCGGCACGTGGGTTGTGGCCCATGACGAACACGAATTCGGCGTTCAGTACGCTACCTCTGACGGACGAAGAGGAGGAGATGATCAATGTCGCTGCTCGGCTTGCTGGGGTTAATGCTGCTGAATCGTGGGCGCATTTGAAGGATCACTTGGACGAGCAACGAGCTTTAGAAAAGAGATATAAGGGCAAGTCGGCGGCTGCGTCGAAGCGGAAGGCGAAGGAAGAGGAGGCGATGCCTCCAAAGTTGGTCGCGCTGTCTCTCAACACTTTGGGCGCACTCACGAGTGGGTCAGCCAAGCCTGTTCCTCTTCCACAGCTCGGCCGCAAGAGGAGCTTCGTCAAATCCAAGACGCTGTCTTCGATCCAATTAGGTGGCAGCGGACGCTCAGTTTCTCTCTCTGCTTCCCTATCAACATGCACCTCTCGCGAAGGATCGCTGCTCCGCTCAAAGTCACCGGACTCTGATGGCAGTTCGTTGACTTCTCTGACCGAATCTCCCCGATCTTCGCCGGTCGTCGATTGGACGGGTGAGGCACAGCTGGGTAAGATGGCATCTCGATCGACGGATGGATCGCCGATGGACGAGCTCGAGATTCTCATTCCTGCGTCCAAGCAAAAGAAGGGCGCCAGTTCCAAGGCTGGCAAGAAAGATGAGGCTGCGATCGAGGCCCCCGGCACTCCCAAAGGATCAAGGACGGGCACAGCTCCTAACACGCCCAAGAAGACAACCCCCAAGAGTCCCTCCAAGAAGGCCATGGTGGCACCGACGCAGGACTCCAAGACCCCAACTAAAGCTGCATCTTCCAGCAAGAAGGCAGCCACGCCGAAGAAGGAGACAGATGAAGACATTGAAGCTACTCCGAAAAAGTCAAAGGCGACCTCGACTACTACGAAGTCCACAGCTGCCGGTAAGAAGACCACAAAGCCAAAAGCACAGCCCGCGCAAAAAGCTCGCTCTTCGACTTCTCCCACAAAGAAGGCCAAAGCTGTGGTCAAGACTGCAGCGACTAGCAAGGTCAAAAAGGCGGCAGGCGTCACGACCAAGAAGACACAAGACACAAAGTCGAAGAAGATGACCACACCGTCTTCCAAGGCCACGGCCAAGCCAGTGTCGAAAAAGCCGGCGAAAAAATCTGCGGCCTCAGCTCCCGCCACTCAGCAGACGGCGCTGAACTTTATGCCCACGGCTGCGCCCAACAAAGCTCAGACGAAGGCTGCGGGTGTTAAGAAGGGCGGCTGGAAGGGAAAAGGCAAGGAACAGCAAGGACAGCCCGTAGTCTGAATCGTTTCTGGAGGCAACAGTCTTCCAAGGTCACAACATCAAGCAAGCATTCAGCAGTCAATCCACCGAGATCAGAAAAGCCCGCATCACAACAAGAACATTGCAATTCATGAGAGCCCGGCTACGGCTTTCCACACTTACCGTGCTCGATATACCGCATTTTCCCCCCATCCACGAAACAACGCAGCGATTCCCATATGGACCTGGCTGGACGCGTCGTCCCATGCAAACATCATCCCTGTGTTTCCTTAATCTATCATCAGCATGCTTTCACACAGTCATGTCAGCCCTGTCATCTGAATACAGAGAAGCCTTACAGCTTCTTGATCTTTAAAGTGTGCTACTCCTGGCCTTGCCGGACTCTTGAAAAGTCTATGAAGCCGATGCCGTTCGCCTGTGCAGTGGTATTAGAGCTTGTTAGATGGCTGGGCATTCTGATTGAGTCAGCCGTGAAAGAGAGGAAGCCCGAGACTGACCATGTTGCCCAATGCCCGATCATCTTGTTCCTGGCCATTTCTTCCCAGCCTTCCTGCCCGACGGCGCCCCTGAATTCTGGGTCGAGGAGATGGTTCAACATGGTCAGGCCGGCCGGATACCTGACAAACCGCGCATATTCCGGTGTGGGCCAATGCTGGGACAGGTAGTGAAGATATCGGACAAAGCGGTAGTCTGCCAATACGCCTCGGTGGGCGAGATCGGCCAGGTAGGCGGGCGAGGAGAGGGCAGAGACGAATTCGAGTTCGGTGGAGAAGCGGGTCTGGTTGATTTCTCGCTCGGCTGGCGTGTCGGACTCTTCTGGCGAGAGAGCGAGGTTTGTGGATTGATTGGATGCCATTGTCTGCCCCCCACCGACAGCGCCTTCTCCTGCACGGGAATCCTAGCACTGCATTGACCAGTGTGTTGGATGATGGTCGTCAGAGCGGATTCCATCGAGAAGGAACATCCAGTGAGGTTGAAGTCCATTCTCACAACTCACTTATCGGATAAACGCACCTCGACCTTCCCACAGAAGACGTCGACGTCAAGACGAAAGTGTAAGAGACTGTCAACAGAGGGCAGACTGTGGCGACAATGGTGGCTGCACAGTGGACAGAAGATGTCAAGGCTCTGGTCGACTCGGCCTCAGCGGCAGGGGCAGGCGCGGCTGGCGAGGTTTGCTCAGCTGAAGTCCTCAACTCTCGAATTCAAAGCCTGGCTGCCGATGTTGCAAGGCCAGACTCAAAAACACGGATGGAGATGCCAAACAATCCTCAACTCGCTGAACAACTTGCCAGAGCGCTGTATACACTTGCCGCCAGGACCATTCCTGAGAATGAGGCAAACTCCAAAGGCAAGACCGAAGCTCCTCCAGCCAGTGTCGTGCAGACGTCCACCTTTGCATTGCGTCTAGCTAGAAATATTGTTACCTGCGGCAGCAGCATTCAGGACATCTTCTGGTGAGTGTACAGTCCGACTCACCTCGTCTTCATGCACAAGAATGACTCCAGAAATCTGTCTGATGCACTTGTCCCCCGACCCAGGCAACAAACCGATCGGCTTGAGCCTCTGTTGTTCTTTGTGACTGCCTTCGCCCAGGTTCATGATGAGGTTTGTGAGTTGCCGAGGAAAGACCTCACTCTTTTCGCTGCAAGGAAAACGTCCTGACATTCCGTTCTGGTGGTAGATCGGCCGCTGACCCGTGCAGCTGCACAGTTACTGTCAAACCTCGCGATGGATAACCAGCACATCCAGGAGCAAATCTGGTCGCGTTTCGTCGCTGGCAAGGCATCGGATTCTTCTGGCTCACAATTGAGTTTGTGAGTGCAGTGTCCGCCCTGCATGCAGTACTGAGCTAAGATCTCACCATCATCCAGCATTTTCTTAGACGGCTGCTTGCTTCGACCGATCATACCACCTTGGTCGCAACAGTCCTTCTGCTGTTGAGCTGCTGTCGAGGCAGTCAAAACAGATGGTAAGTACGTCTCTCTGCGAGAAAGCGTACGGAGAATAATTCAGCCTTAGCTGTTGCGTCTATACCCCTAGTCATGACTTTGCTACCTCCGCATCAGTACGACCACTGCTAGAAGCGCTATTGGATATCTTCCAGCAGTCGTGCCGGGATGCTCAGACTGAGCAGGGGCAGAGCGTGGCCCTGGATCAACTTGATGAGCTTTCGAACATGATGTGCGTACATCTCCACGAATCCAACTCTCTGGACAGCACTCCTGACACAAAGATGCAGCTACACTCTCTTCTCTCACTTGTTTGCTACTGGACATTTTGGCCTCATGCTGCGGACATTGACTCCGTCCGCACCGGAAGAAGAGGCTGAAGAAGGCATCCCTCGGATCCTGGTCAACAATTCCCAACGCACTCTCCTTGGCCTCTTCGACGCCTACATACACTCTGGAGCAGAAGGATATCGGATCGATGGCGATGTTACGGGTGCCAGTTCGCCAGATATCGAGGTGCTTCTGGCTTCCTTCACGAGTCTGTGCATACATTTGCAATCGGTAGTCGCGCGGTTGCCGGACCCATCGAATCCGGACGACACTTCGTCCGAGCAACTCAAAGTCGATGGCCGGACCATCATTGGCGTACCTCAGACCATAGTGATCATGGTTCAATGTATGGTCGAGTGGATCATGCTGAGCTCAAAAGAGATTGCGGAAGCATCAGACAGCAATGCCCACACTGCCGGTCGCGAGCTTCTGAGAAAACTGCAAGAACAGGCGAAACGAGGTCTTGACCAGCACAGTAGGCTGGCAAATACTGAGCACATGAGTTCACCGTCTGACGAACATGTTGGGCTTGCTCAAGACCCCATCGGCGCTACAGTTGGTGAGCCTCCTTGAGTCGACATAGGTTGACATCTCGTAGGTGATCTGATGCCGAATCAAACTACCTCACAGTTCTGCTCCGGGTCATCGCTGCCGCCTTTCCTGCAGAATCACCGTTCAAAAACACCGCTCCTTCCCAGAACGGCCATTCAAACAGCGCACTTCCAGCAGGTCACGTCCTTTCACACACTGGGACATCATCTCAGAATGAGCAGGCATCAAGGATCGCTTCACAGCTTCAGGCGGCCGGAGGGCCTGGGAAGACGGCCTTCTCGTACCTCAAGCGTGAGCTGGTGCGGCTGATAGGAGTCGTGTCCTTTGTCGAGCCACGGACGGGGGGCGTCGACGAGAAGGAGGCTGTGCGACATGTTCAAGACTATGTCCGCACCTTGGACGGATTGTTGGTGGTGCTCAGCATGACGCAACTGGACGAGCTCAACCCTTGTAAGTTACGGGACAAGCTTCGAGTTTTGCGGTGTCACCTGCATGCACTCACCCACCCGCTTCTTCGCGTCTCGTCACGTATGCTCAGACATCCGGGAACATGCCGTGTTCACGCTGCGAAATCTCCTGGCGGGTAATCAGGCGAACCAAGAGCTCATTGCGCAACTGAGAAAGGTAGAAGAGTAGGATATTTGTTGAATGCGCACCACGTCGAGCAGGGACAAATCTGAACAGTCCTGTAGCGGAAGCTGCAAAGGGTCTCTTGCCACCGAGCTTGACTTCTGTTCTGCTTCGGTCTTCAATTGCAGCAGATGTAGTGGTCCGTGAGGGGCTTGAAAGTAGAGTCGCCATGTCGAGGGCAGTGGAAGAGGGTTAGCAGTTCCTTCTTCTTGAATGGCACTGCTAAGTTCTGCGGGGTGTGAGCTCGGATGGTTAGAATCGACCCAAACTAGCCGATCCCCTGAAGGAAGTGTCTTGTGGCATGGTCAAGTCATGCGCGGCCATCCTCACTCACACATTCATTCGCACAATTGGTCGAAGTGTAGAGCGCTGTGATTACTTCTATAGCCTGCCTCTCAGGCGATCTATCGCCGCTTGTACATGATTGAGCTCCATTATCACCGTGAGCACATCCCTCGGCGTCGATTCTGCCCGCCCATTCTTCGCATCCGTGCCGATGAGCAGTCCCAGAGCCGACTCAAAATTCGTTTTCGCGGACCGCAGCGACGGTGGCGGTAGTGCCGCAAACTGGTAAAGGGGATCCGGAGGCAGCAAAGTCCGTTTTTTCTTCTCCTTCTCCATCTCCTGCGGTGGCTCTGACAGATGCTGGGAAGCTCCATGGCCTTTCTTGTCCTCTTCCTCAGCCTTCTCATCCTCCGTCTCGACGACTGTAACTTCATCTAGAACTCCTTGCTTCCGGCGTTGACGCAGGGTAGATGGGGGCGCCGACGGTTCTTCGATCAGGTACGGTTCGACTTCGTCTGCATCGTCCGGCGCCTTCAAGCGAACGAAACCGATCAGTCGAGAGGACTCACCGCGCGAGGTTTGCGCCTGTACTTGAGTCTGCGCAGTCAGCCTCGCATCGTAGCCGTCCCTCCCCAGCTTTGCAAGGTTCCATCCTCCAATTTGCATCCTCGCTCTGGCAAGGTCAATATGACCTTGAGCGAGATACTTTCCGGCGTGGGTCCGGAGGTGGTGATATTCGGCAGCCAGATTGAGGTAGCGGCCCACCAGATCGTCCAAGCTACTGTTGGCGTCCTCTTTCTCCACTCCAGATTTTCCAGACTGATTCGTGATCTCCTTTTCGGTCAAGTCTGCCGTTGTAGCTAGTGAGGGTGGCAGGACAGAAGCGACTTCCGCTAATTCCGGCGGAATGTCCATGTGCGAGATCGGCATGTGTACGGCTCGGCCCGTGGATGTCGAAGTGGACTCAGACGCAGGCCAGGCGTCAGCCAGCTTTGAACGACGCTGCTCGCTGATGAGTCCTTTGTTTTCTTCAACCCCTTGCTGTTCAGAACCGGAAATGTTGGCAAGGTCGATGTTCCGTTGCGGCAGAAGCTGGGATGGCGTTTGTGCACCAGGCTGTCCCGCGAGGCCCAAACATCTCGTCCGCAATTGAACGAACAAAAGCCATGCAAAGAGCACATTCAGACCGTCAAAAAGCAGATACGTGTATCTGAGACCCCATGTCAAGCTCTTGATAGCCACAATGCTGAACAGCATTTGGGTGATCTTTGCGAACACTCTGTAGAAAGACACCTGGTCAGCATCGCACATCGCGGAATTCATGATCGACGTTATACCCACCTATTGGGAGATCGCTGCAAGATGCGACCAGACGTGCCGATCTGAACAATCAAGATGAAGCTCATGATCTCTAGCGCATTGTGATCGCCGTAGAAAGGAGTCGTTGCCGGGGCTCGAACGCCAAGTAGCAGATTGCGTCCCCAGACAAGCAAGACCGGGGCTCGTATCGGTAGAACGGCCATCATCAGGGTCAGAATGAGGACTTGTTGGTTGTACCGGCTCTCAGCGTGTGTGACCGCCTTGTTCAAGCTCATTCTGGTAGATGACGTAGAACGCTGCTTTTGCCGAATCTGTTCCGTAAGCAGAAGATTTCGACTCCTGGCCGCGTTGACGAGCTGTACAAGTGTGGCGACGAGAAAGACGAGCTGATACGGCAAGGCAAACAAGACTGCCACTACGATGGAGGCGATACCGATCAGCGTCGTCCTTGAGTACCCCAATGTGCGTTCAGCATTTGCAGTGCGAATCTTGGCAACTTCATCGTAGTCGTTCTCATCCTCGTCTTGACCTCGAGCACTCTTGGCTGGAGCGAATAGTGAGAGGAGCCTGGACGCACTCCAGACCAAGGCACTCGTCAGGCACACTTGCAGGATCAGCACACTGAAAGCAGCAAGGAGTAAGGCAGGGCCTAGAGCGATAGGAGAAAAGGACGCAGGACCAGGGAAACCCAACAGCCAGTTGTAGAATCCTTGCTGGTAGGCTTCCTTCGGACCGAGGGTGTTGATGACGAAGCTCTGCAGCAGCGCCAGGATCGTAAAAGTGACGCTCATGATGAGGAGCAGACGGGAACCGTGGAACCAAAGAGATGTCCACAGGCTCGGGAAGGCGCGATCTGGTGGCGCAGATGCTGAAATGACGGATACCGTTTCCCCTTCCAGCAAGGCCCCTTCCTCCTCTTCTGACGATCGGCGATGACCGTTCCGTCTGGGAAGTGATGTAGCCTTGCGATCAACATCGTCTGCCTGGTTCCATTCATTCCACATTAAACCGGAGAGTAGCGCAAGCATTGCAAACGCAAAGACAAGAGCGCCGAAGCGATACCGCATCGCGAGCAGTCCCAGACTGAGCCTCCAATCCACAGAGATCGTGACACTCTCGATGCCTCCGTTGGCGAGCGCAGCGGCGCATTTATTGGCAACGCCAGCGATTGGATGCATTGCATCGAGGAACAGGATAAAGTGGGTCCCTTTTTGCAGATCAGACGCTGGTGGCACGAAAGGCGAACTCGCATACAAGCTCATCCGCAGTCGGTCCTGATGAGCTACTGTGTATCTGTTGCGACCTTGATAGCCGGCTGGTACGTCACCGACGTTCTGTAAGCTTTCCAGCAGTGAAGGAAACCATACTGCGTCTCCAGTACCCTTGTGTTGCGCGAGGAGCATTGGAGAGAACAGCAACTGTCGATCGGCCGTTGAGGGACATTCCGATGGAGTTGACGCGGCTTGAATATTGATTCGGTATGCGAGTAGACTTGAGTCCATCGAGGGCACGTGGAAGTGAAGCGCGGGAGCGATGGTCTTGTTCGTGGGTTGAGACGACGAGGAAGACTTGGATCGGATGGAGCTGAGCGCGCCAGCGACGTCCAATGTTACGCTACTCAGGGCGTCTGCGGATTTTGATTTGGACAGAACTACGATAGGTTCTCGATTCACAAAGCCGGCTTTCACAAATCCTGGCTCTGGTGTGATACTGGATGCTCTGTACCGCCTGTCTATCCAGATGCTCTGATATTTCTTCTGGCGAAGTTCTTCCACTTTGGCCGTCCACCTTCGCATGCCGTGATGTGGGAGCTCATAGCTGGTTTCGGCATGTGGGAACAGGATCGAAGGCGAGTATTCGGTAGCTTGGGACAGAGTAGGATTGAAGGGCGAGTTGGGGATCAGCGCAAACGCTGCGGCTGGGAGTTGGAAGCATTTCGTGGGAGGAGTTTGTGCATTGGACTTGCAGAGGTAAATGACCAGCTCTGGATTGGGAGCCAAGACACCGAGTCCGAGGGTCGAGTCCGTGCCTACGGACAAATCGGTGACCAGCTCAAAGTCCGAATCCGAGTCTTGGGTTGAATGCGTTTGAGGATTGAGATCGAAAATGAGAGGTTGGACGTTGTCGGAATTTAGAGGAGGATTTGTGATCCAGTAGCCCATCTGGCTGGCTCCTGGCATCCGTTGCAGCACATCTTGATGCAAGCTCAGATCTGTACTGTTCTCGAGCGATTCATAATCTCCCCACTCCGCATCAGTCCCCAAGACCCGCTTCCAGAGCGCCTTCCTCTTGGCCATGAGAAGATTGGCTTTCCTAGACTTTCCGGGACTGAAGAGGGAAGAGTCGAGCATCACGCCGCGGGCAATCCGTGCTCTGAGCTGGTCGCACCAGACCATGGAGACATGGCCAACACTGCACCAAAGACCGGGGAGGGCGGAGGTGAACGTGCTGATGGCGTGAGCACCCGGCATGAGCGAGGAAATGGTTGGCGCACCCATGCTGAGGGTAGAGCTCTCCGACGTGATTTGATTGTCGAGCGCGCCGGATCCAATGCTGATGAGGAGCAGGTCGGCGAAGTATGGCCACATGCGTCTGCCCTCAGTATCATAGCGTGGCCAATTGGCAAAGGAACCAACATACTGCTTGGCACGATCGTTGATGAGTTTGTAGATGGATTCGATGCCTCTGTCGAAGGGAGCGGGCGGGAAGACATGCGGAGTGCTGAGTGTGATAATGGTGTTGACGCTGGCGTTATTGTAGTTGGGCTGTAGGAGGGCCAACCTCGCCACGATGCCTCCCATGGAATGTGCCAAGATGGGGACCGAGCTGATTTGGCCAGGATATAAGGTTTGAAGGTAGGCAATGACCTCGTTGATGAAAGTTGCTTGATCGATCATGGTCTGGGCGTGGAAAGCAGAAAAGTCCTCGTTGAAATGGACTGTCCACCAGTCGATGGGTGCCTCCGTATCGCCTGTGCTGCGCCCCCATTCTGGCTTGACGGTGGAGCGACCGTCCCCAGTGTAGTACTGGGTAGCACAGCTGCTAGCGACCGACCTGATTTGGGCGTAATGCCCTGCATTTCCGGGTATGAACAGGGCAGGAACTCCGCGCGGCTGGTCATCTGGAGGATGGCCGTGAGGACCTCGTTCCCGATACAGGAAAAGAGAGTATTTCTGATTGAGGCCCGAGGGTGATGGAAAGTCGTGGTGAGCAGCATAAGCCGGCCACATTCGAGACATGCGGCATTGCTGACTTAGTCCTAGACCTGAAGTGAGATTGAGGAAAGAGTAAGCAAGTCCTAACAAGAGAATGAATGAGGAAATGCAAAGGAAGAGGGTGAGCGTCCTCCTCCGCCTCCAGCTCTTCTCGCTAGCCCCATGACTAGTCCCACCGCCGCCCAGTAGGAGACTGAGCAGCATCACTGGAAAGTGGCTAGTGGCTAGCTCTTCGTCCTGGGTGGATCCTGACCAGGGTCAATGCGAGGGCAGTTGTCCATCAAATGAATGCTTCCCCACCAACATCCGAAATGGCAATCGTTGCGCAACGATGATCTTCTGAAGGTGTTGATTGTTACGCCCAACCACGTGGAAAACCTCTAGTTCAATTCCTTCCCAACTCAACTTGACTTATGAGACGGACACGGCTACCTTCCACGTCGTCTGATCATCCAACGCAAAGCAAGTGAAGAGACCAAAGAGTGCGAGCACATTGTCTGGTTATATGCTTCGAGCTGCTACACTGGTGCGACTGTCTCTGTCTTCGTCGTCTTCTTTACCCGCTTCTTCCTCCTGCTTCTTGCTGTCGCACTCTCATCGGCGCACGACACACTACTCCTCCTGCGACCAGATGGCTTCCTCCAACACCCAACAGCCAGCTTGGGTGCTGCCCACTCAACGTCAGCCCACTCCCGTCATCCAAGTCTATAATTCGCTCACCCGTTCCAAGACGCCTCTGGTGCCCAGAACGCCAGGCAACCTCACCTGGTACAATTGTGGTCCCACTGTCTACGATGCCTCGCACATGGGCCATGCCCGGAACTACGTCTCCCAAGACGTGCTCCGTCGAATCCTGCGCGATTACTTTGGCTTCAACATCCACCTCGTCATGAACATCACCGACATTGACGACAAGATCATCGTCCGCGCTCGGCATCGCTACCTCCTCGCCCGATTCCGCAAAGAACATGCCAACAAGCCCGTCTCCCAAGAGCTGGTTGACACAGTTCGTGCCGCCTGGTCGTCCTTTTTTGCTGCCAATATGCAGAGTCTCGCACCGCCCGCTGCCCCTCTCGACGACGGTGAGCCGCTCACTCCACGCCAAGTCGAAGAAGCACAGTGGGAATCAATTTCGCGGCTCCGCAGCTCTGATCCGGAATGGGTCAAGACGACCTCGGAAAAGCAGCCCAAGTTCGGCATGTGGTTCACCGCGCTCGACACTTCCCGTCAAGCCCTGATGCCCGCCGTAATCAGCCTCGCGCATGGGGACAACGCCAGCTCTTCCTCCTCTGCGGCAGCTGGAGAGGACGCGAACCAGACTTCGACAATCTTGATGGACTCCTCCGCCGATATTCTTGCTCCGTACCTCGATGCCCAACATGGTTCTGGAATTTCGAACCCTTCCATCTTCCGCTCCCTCGCCGCTCACTGGGAACGGAGCTTCTTCAAGGACATGGCCAGATTACGCGTCGAACGACCGACCACACTTACCAGAGTGAGCGAATACGTGCCTGAGATCGTCGCATTCACACAGAAGATTATCAAGAAAGGGTTCGCGTACGAGGATGAGCGAGGAAATGTCTGGTTCGATACGCGAAAGTTCGATGGTGGGAAGCCAGCTCCATTAGAGGCTGACGAGAAGGCGGAGGTCCGTGATGGCGAGGATGGAGAATGGGAGCATTCATACGCCAAGCTGGCACCATGGAGCAAGGGCAACCGCGAATTGATCGAAGAGGGCGAAGGTGAGCATCCTTCTCATGCATCAATGCGCCTATAGCGGTTCTTCGTTGAACACGAAACACGAAAATCTGGTATGTATGCAGGCTCTTTGTCCACCTCGACGGCCACAACATCCGGCAAACGACAGGCTTCAGACTTTGCGCTGTGGAAGTCCTCAAAAGCCGGCGAGCCCGCTTGGCCATCGCCTTGGGGCCCTGGTCGTCCAGGCTGGCACATCGAATGCTCCGTGATGGGTTCCGACGTCCTAGGTACTCAAATGGACATCCACTCGGGAGGCGAAGACCTTTGCTTCCCACACCACGATAACGAGCTCGCCCAATCCGAAGCTGCATTCGGATGCCGACAATGGGTGAACTATTTCATCCACACCGGGCATTTACACATCGAAGGATTGAAGATGAGCAAGAGTCTCAAGAACTTTATCACAATTGAGGAGGCGCTCAGCAAGTACAGTGCCAGGCAGTTGCGGTTGGCCTTCCTGAACACGGCCTGGAATGCGAGGATGGACTTTGGAAAGAACAGCATGGCGGCGGTTGCGAGCGCGGAACAGACGTTCAATGTGAGTCTTCTCTCTCAATGATACCGCATTGTCGAGAAGCAGGAGCTAAATTGAAACAATCCCTCCAGAACTTCTTCGGAAGCATCAATGCAATGGTCAGAGAAGCGGCAGCGCGAGAAGTCGAGGAGGCCAGCCGTGCAGAGATTGAGGCTGCCTCGCTGGAAGCTACCTCAGATGCAAACACTGCTTCGTCATCGGCGTCAGCATCTACCAGCAACAGGGGCCCGCACGGGTACAACGAAGCTGAATCCGAGCTCATGGCCGCTCTATCACAAGCCCAAACAGCCTTCCATCGAGCGATGGCCGACTCGTTCGACACACCAGCAGGACTGTCCGTCCTGCTTGAGCTCGTATCGAAGGCAAACGTGTACGAGCGGTCGCGCAAGTCGAGAGCCGACGTGAATCTCGGTGTACTTCAGGCTGTTGGTGGCTGGGTTGGCAAGATGTTGCGAATGTGGGGATTGGGAGAGGGGCGCGTTCGCGAGCGAGAAGGCGAGGTTGGCTGGGGTACTGCGCCAGAGATTGGCAAGGATTCGGAGGGCGAGAGTGCAGGAGCTGGAGAAGTGGACGTGAGTACATGTCGAGGAAGGCCTGCATCACCATGTCGAAGACCCCTGCTGACAATCTTCTTGGATGCCACAAAAAAGCGCGAGGCTCTGCTCGCACCTTACCTGCGCGTCCTCTCAACGTTCCGCGACTCGGTGCGATCCCTTGCTCGTTCGGCCGCGGCTGCACCATCAGATCCCAACAATAAGCCACCGTACCCATCTCAGCTTCTCGCGCTCGCCGATCGGCTACGAGATTTTGACCTGGCCGAGCTCGGCGTCTCGCTCGAAGATCAAGATGACGGCAAGGCACTGGTCAAGTTTGTACCCGCTGCTCAGCTACGTGCGGCCCGGGAAGAGAAGGAACGCGCAGCGCTGGAGAAGGAGGAGCGCAAGAAGGCAGCCAAGGAGGCGCAATTGAAGGCTCAGCGGGAGGCTCTGCTTCAAGGAGCAACGCCGCCCTCGGAGCTATTCCGGTCCAAGGAGACGTGTGGGGAAGTCTTCACCGGGTGGGATGAGGAGGGCGTCCCTACGCTGGATGAGGAGGGCAAAGAGCTAAGCAAAAAGAGGAGGAAGAATGTGGAGAAGAAGTGGGAGAAGCAGATCGAGTTGCATGCGAAGTATCTGAAGGCGAAGGAGGCGGGAGAGATCTGAGAAGGGGTATTGTTAATTGTACAGTCTGTTTTGCTGCTGTCCCTGGCATCAGACTTGTCCTGCATCGAGCTTCCATAATTTACGCGTTCATGTGCTCGAACTATCTGCTGTGGTCGCCTCCTGACCCGCTGCCATGCCTGATGAGTGACCCCCTTCGTGCTTCCTGAGAGCTTAACCCCTAGCCAACCTCGAATTCTCCGCGCGGTCGGGCAACCATGATGAGAGTGGCATTGCGACCTGGTCCAACTCAGTCATAAACTGCGCATATGGAAGAAGTAGGAAAGGTCAGCGTGGATCTAGCTGCTATCCAGCCCCGGTCGTCAGACAGAAAGTCAGCAAGGGGAGATAACTCACCATGCACAATCCCAAACCAGAACGTCCACCATAACACAAAGCTGAACAAGTTTTCCTGCCCACCGCTGACCAACAATCCCAGCGTGCCCGGTCTCGACTCCTCGGGGCCCAAGAAGGGAATATATTTTCTTGGTGCCGATCTAGCGTTGTAGAGGAGGAGGAGCGAGTTGGTGAGCAGAAGGGCAGCGCCGAAGAAGTAGAAGCCGGAGAGGTTGCGCAGACCTAGCACGCCTGCGGTTGCACCTGCTAGTGAGAGTGATGTCGAGCGCAGGCTGGAGGACGGTGCATAGGAGAGAAGGGAAGGTCCCGTTGTCAGCCATTGCGCTACGTCCTTGGGTGTGCACTGTGGGAAAGAGGACGTACAAGTAGATCTGCTTGGCATTGTATGCGAGGTTCTCTGGGTAGATGTCTGGCACGGGCCCGTCCTGGCCTGGTTGCTGCTGTGGTCCGCCTGGTTGCGCTGCTGTAGCCATACTTGTTTCGCTTCGGTCCGTCTACGTATTCAGATGCTGGAGTGGTACGTGTGCTCTGTGATGGTGATGGTGATGGTGATGGTGATCCTGTTGGTGGACCAGGGCTGCCTAAAGAAGCCAGAAGGTAGGTGGTCCATGCTCACTCGATTTCTCTGTCACGCTAGTCTTCTCATGCTCTTCCTGCATACGCTCATCAGCCATCACACACAACGAGTCTGGAAAGCGAATGTGTTTGATCTAGATTTCTCGAAATGAAGATGAAGGTGAAGGGTGAATGTATGCCCGCGGGTACCAAATGGGGTTTAGTGATACAAGGTCGTGACTTGGGGGGCAAGATGGGAGAAAGCATCAAAGCAAAAAAGTCTGAGAAAGTGAATGCGAAGAAGCCCATGACTGAGCGGCAGCCGGAGCCAGTCCCATCGATGCGTCGAAGGCCGGGGGCAGACATAAGGATGACCGCGTGAGACGGGTGAGGGTGATGCTACCGACGCCGGCACATTTCGTCCCTCAGAAGCACTGTTCCCGCCGCTCTCTCACGCTGCCCCCTCCCCTCGAGCCTGAGCAGCAGCGCCAGCACCGCCCTCTTCCTCCTTGCCCTCCTCATCATCCGTCTTCAGCACCGGTCGCGAGCATACTGGACACCGGCCACTGACTCCCGTCAGCCACTCGTCCAGACAGGATCGGTGCAGCACATGTCCGCACTTCATCAACCGCAGCGGCTCAAATGCCTCCGAGTCCAGATCTTCAATCTCCGACAGCAACCGCGCATCCCTTTCTTCAATCGTCTCCTCTGGTCCGGTAGGACAATCTGCAGCAAGTGGAGACGCCGAGCCTGAGGAGGCCGTCTGAGCATTCTGTTGGGAGGACCGAGTCGACCGGACGAAACCGAAGAATCGAGACGTTGGTCGGGACGAGGAAGGAGCAGAGGCGGAGGAAGCTTGTGCTGGTGCTGTCTCTGTGCCTTGAGTCACTTCACCCGTAGCAGGAGCCTCTCCGGTTTCTCCCTGCCTGGGCGATTCTTCCTCCTCCTTTCTCTTCTTATTCGCTTCCTCTTCAGCTTTGGCAGCTTCAGCCGTCTTGATTCGCCTGCGCTCCAAGGCAGCCCACTTGGCTGGCTCCATGTCCGGAGGCTCGATGTAGTCAGACAGACAGATCGGACATGTCGCCCGGTTGGCGGTGAGAGGGTGTAGCGGATAAGGCAAGGGATATCTCCGCACTCCACCTTCGTAAGGCTGGCCCTGAGCCGAGTTTCCGGTCGCCAATGGATCTGCTTCTCCACCTGGCCCTTTGCCCGGCGTGGCTGGGGCAAGGGGCAGGATCTGATCAGCTTCCTCATCCCTGGCGGATGATTTCAACGCGGCACCTTGCTCGCTTCCCTTGCTGTCCGTACCAGCACCAGCTTGATTCGAAGCGCCAAGCACGTTGAGAGCTATTCCTTCTTCTCCACCTTGTTCGCGCTGGGCCGCCGAGGAAATCGAGGCCTGGCGAGAGGCAGCAGGACGAATGCTAGAGCTGCTGGCTTGACGAGCAAAGAGCAGGCGCGAGAGGGGACCCTGCCTTCGAACTGCGCCTGCCAACGTATTCGCAGATGTAGAAGCGGCCGGCGGGGTGTTCGGGGAATTGCTGGTGTTGAGATTCGATGCCGAACCTATGCTGCGCACAGATGCGGAAACACTACGTTGACTGCGCGCGGTGAAGCTCTGGTCCCTCATCAGAGAGCGGGGCTTCCGAGGCGAGAGAGGAGGCGAAGCTAAAGGAGTTTGTGCTCCTGAGGGTGGTAATGGAATGCCGGCCGCTTCCTCCAGTGATACAGTGTTGTCCGCCGTGATATTCTTCTTCCCCTCCTCTTCCTCCTCGGCAGGACGATAGAATACGAGGGGAATTTGGTCGTCAACAGTCTCCTGACTGATCTTCTTGTGCTCTGGACGGATTTCTCCGGCGCCGAAACGGTCCGCGATGCCAAAAAGACGGAGCAGGAAGATGACGACGGGCAGGAAGAAGATGACGGCCAAGGCAAGGAGAGTAATCTCGACGATGCTGAGATAGTCGATGGCAAGGAAAGCGAAAGTGGTCCAGAAGAGCGGGACCGATCGGGAAGGGGCTTTGGCGCACTCGCTCGAAGAGTAGAGAGTGTAGTTTCCGACGATGAAGAGGACGACGTGGGCCAGAGCGAGGAAGTCTGACACCTTGGCGATGCGGCGGTCGAGCATAAGACTTCCAATCGCCCGTGTGCGTTCCCTCGCTTGCAGGCCCTCTGCACCTGGTCTGCGTGCCCGATTGGATCGATGAGGTGATAAGCTCAGGTAGAGATCGACTGGCAGGTTGATGGCAACTCTTGTAATATGTAAAGAAAGGAAGACGAGCATGGCCGATGGTCTGCAGATTGGCTGTGAGGGATCTTGGAACGGCTTGAAGGGATCGTAGCCTGCGCCGGCTGAATCTCCGTGTGAGGAATTGAGCGAGACGATGGTGAGTCCGACAGCGAGCTGGGCAATGGCCAGAAAGAGTCGCAGGCCGAGCAAGAACTTGCGAATCCTGTTCATGTCTCTGATCGCAGAGAGCGAGGCAGCAAAGAAGTTTCTGCGCACCCGGAGGGCGTCGTTGTTCTCAGCAAGAAGCGCGCGGAGGGCAGCGTTGTTCTGTTGTCCGAGCGCAGCCAGATGAGCTTCATCACCGACCCTGGGAAGGTCGTGTCTGGGGATATCATCACTGGCCCCGCGTACGAGCTCGTCAAGGGCGGCCCGCATTGCTCGATGTTGCTGAGGAGTCATGCGTCGTGTAAAGTCATATTGGGTAGGAGGTTGCTGCTGCGGCTGCGGCTGCGGCTGCTGCTCCGTAGACGGGCGGTCTTGAGCTTGAGCTTGAGCTTGAGCTGAAGTCGAGGCCGAGGTCGAGGCTGAACCCGAAGGCCCAGCTGAAGCTACTGTCGTCATGACTTGCCTCTTCTCTGTGTGAGATGTTGACCAGCAGTGCTGCACAAAGGATGGTGATGGAAGGTACTCGTGAGGTAGGAGGCAAGTGGGAGATGCTTGATGAAGATGTGTGTGGGTGGGCCATGCTTCAGGCCCTCACAGCGCTGGTTCCCCAGGGTGGCTGTGAGACATTCGGGTCTATCGGCCGACAGAAGCCAGGGCGTGCACTCAACCTACGAGCAGTCAATGGTACTGTATTGCTATGTTATTCACGTGGAATAGGTAAAGGCAAGCAAGCATCGGCACCACCGGATTCAAAGGAACATAGAAACAGGGCAAGCGTGCAAGGATCAACAGAGAAGGACGGAGCAGGGGAGAAAGGAGAGGGAGGCCGCCGAATACGAGAAACCGCGCGATTGGGAGAAACGTGTAATCGACTCGACAGAGGTCAAAGGAGCGAGGGTTGATGAGAGAGCGGATGCGGGTGTTGAAGCCGCGGAGTCGGAAGTGCAAAAAACAAGCACAGGGAGACCTCATATCGAAAATAGAGCAGCAATGTATCCACGCGGCACCGGGTTGTGGGACGGCGAGATGAGACGATTCGTAGCATCACGGAGCGTCGTCCAGAGGAAGCAAGGAGATAGACGTCCTGGATAGGGGCGGAAACGGTGGGGTATATAGATGACATCGTGAAGCAAAAGTGAGGACCAATCGAAGTGTGAACCATCGTGCATGACTCTTGATGCGACGCGCCGGCCGCGTATGACTTGACTGGAATCGACCCAACGATTCGACTTGAGATGGGCAACCGCGAGAACAGAATCGCATCCATTACATTCCGCTCTCAAACATCGCGTCCGCCGAAGACTTTTCTCTCGAGCGCTTGGTCAAGAAGGCACCCACACTCCGCAGTTTGCGAATGCTCGCCGTCAGACTCCGGATCGAAGGCGCAAATAGCGAGCGCTTGTCTGAGACCGATGCATTCTCCGATCGATCAGAGGACATCGGCAGCGGCGGTCGAGGCGGGATCACAGTCTCGTCCACAAGGATCCAGCTCAGTGCAAGTGCGTCGTCCGGCAGCGCCGAATGGATCGTCGATATCAGGCCTTCGTTCAATTGAGCAATCACGAGGGGCGGGAAGTGCGCGCATAGACTGAAATCAAGCAGTTGGTCTTGCCACGTGGAGGACAACGTCTCGTCCAACTCGATTGTCTCGAGCGATACCAGCTTGTGGGTCGGGCCCGGAATATTCGCAGCCGCTAACGATCCGACACTGCCCGGCTCGGTTCCTGTGCCGCCTCCGCTGTTGGGCGTGCCAAACTCGCCATTTATAGCAGCCTGGCTCAGTAGCGCCCTCCGGCTGCTCCGACGCATCGAGTTGAAACTGCTCGAGGTCCGGCGCTGGCGGCCAGGAGTGCGCTGTTCGGGGGTGAGTAAAGTCTCTGGTTCAGCAGTGGTTGCGCCACGTTTGCCGCCGTTTAGCAGAGGAGTCGGGCTCGTCAGGGTGAGCTTCTCCGCCGCCGAGGGACCATCGAATCCAGTGAATGCAAAGCTGGCCCAGTCAGAAGCCGTCTGTGAGTCCGTCGAGTTGGCGCCAGCAACCGCTCCATTGGCAATGGCCTTCCCATTGCCTTGCGCACCGCCAACAGAGTCTTCGTCCTCAGGCAGCGGGGTCAGGCTCGATTCTCGCGTATGAGACGTCGGCTTTCCGCTGAACGAAATCGACTTTCGCAGACTCCGCTTGTCCTCCTCCGTCGACGGGCTGCTGGCAACACCCGTTGCCGATGCCAGCCTTCGAGCCGAAGGCAGCCCTCCTGACTGCTGAGGCGAGCTGTACGTGCCATACGAAAGAGACGCTCTACCTTCAGATGCACGGGGGCTGTTCGTGTTTCCAAATTCAGAGGTCGATCGCGAGAACGGGAGCCCGGCTCGTCCACCGTACTTGTTGTAGACGGATCCATACACCGGCGGCGAGGTCATGCTTCTCTGTTGTGATTGGCCAGATTGCGAGGCGGATGCTGCAGCAGCGGCCGCAGCAGCCTCCCGAGGATCCAGGAATTCGGTGACTGCACGTCGGACCGCAATGGCGCCCGCAACTAGGCCAAACACTCTGGCATGCTCCTCATCCAGCACCGCGGACTCCCGCTTCGCGTCCTTCTCCCTCTTGCGTTGCAGCTTTTCCGCTGCGATGGCCGCAGGATCGGAGGTTGACCCGCCAAAGGATGCACCACTGGGGCTAGGAGGGCCGAATCCATACCCGTCTGAGCCAGCCTCAGTCGCAGTGCCGTTCGGGCTGGACCCTCCGCCCACATTGACACGTGATTGTGACATCGAGACCCGGTACGTCGTGCTGCCCACTCCTGCGGACAGTCCACTGCCCGAGCTCATCTCACGTTCTCGTCCTCCCCCGCTGCCCACAGCAGATGAAGCTGCGCGCTGGATTATGTCCCACGACACCAATTCGTCCTCCTCCGCATCACAGCCTTCCGCGCTCAGTGCAGCTGTCAGCGAGTCTGAGGGCGTTCGGGGTCGCTTGAGCGAGACCACAACGTTCTCGGTTCGTACCGTAGCTTTGATCATAGCCACACGATGCGAGCGCAATGCAGGCGGAAGCTGGGGCGTGCCACGGGAGACTCTGTCGGCGTCCGACATGAACTCGTCACGCGCTCCATTTGCGGCATAGTCTTCGACGTCCAAGTTCGGATATCCCTCAACCAGCTCGGTCAGGCGGCGTGGCAGCTCGTACAGAGAGCGGGAGATCTGGTCACGAAGATAGGCGAGGAACAAGTGCTCCGTGATCGTGGCCGCGCGGGTCCAGTTCGTGTTGAGCGAGGTAAAGTTGGGTGGTGCATGGTCCGACGCGATTCGACCGAGGACCCAGTATCCAAGCACACGTGTGATTGTGCACGCAGGCATGAAGTTGGTCAAATGGTGAGCAGCTGTATGGCAGGAGCGCGCGTTGAGATTCATGCAATTTGATTTTCGCTGTTTCAAGTCAGGAATCGGCACTCACAGACGCTGCTCATCAATTCGAACACGGTGGAAAGCAGAGCGGCCGTCGCAGACGGAAGACGAGGGCCCAAGTATTTGCTGTATGCATTCAAAGGATAGTTTGCCTTCTTCTCGTCGTGTCGAAAATTGTCGTACCTGTGGGATGCGTCCATCAGCACCAAACTCATCAAATCTTCGCTCTTGAATACAAAGCACTCACCATGAATATGCATCCACACCGGTACCAGTGACCCCAAAATCAGCAGGGCCGACTTTGAGATGACGGAGCCCCCACTTGAACAGGGCAACCACGTCGAGCACGGGCGCGTAGCGGATGCGCTCCTCCAGACGCGAGCGGGCGCTCTGAGCGTCCAGCTTCTCATCGAACAGTTGCAGGAGCTCGGATGCTTTACCTGATGTAGTCTGAGAGAGAAGGGATGAGGACTGATCAGACATCCCTACGATGGCGGATGTGCCTGCAGATGCATCTTCAGGCGCGTTCAGACAGGATCCAGCGGGGATGCCGACGGTGCTTCCGCTTCCGATGGGAGCAATGGCAGCATTGACCGCCGCGGCAGAGGTAGCAGCGTAGGCCTGAGCAGCGGGCGCTCCGCCGGTGTTAGCCTCAAAGATGGGCGTAAAGCGTTCCGAGTCGATGGAGAGGAGGAAGAGCCGGATCAGCGCGTCGAGCTCCTGGTGGGATTCCGCGAGCCGCAGGGGCCGGAAGATGCCTGCAGTTTCGAGTCCGCGATTCTTAATTTCGGCAGTGCAGAGGGTGAGGAGAGTGTTTGCATGGGTGGTGTGGAGGCGGACGTTGGAGATGGTCTCTACAGCCTGCCTTGCAGCATATCTGCGATCAGTCTCTGCAAAGGATGCGGATGCGGAAAGGGCTAGGGCAGCAGCGGGAGATGCCGATGCCTTCGTCGAGACCGCAGCTGAAGAGGTCGCATTTGCAGCTGAGGTAGCTTTCGACTGAATTGGGGTAGCAGAGGGCGCATCACCGAGGTCGAGTGAGAGATGGAGAGTCGGGGGAAGATCCGGGACAGGAGGAGGAGGATCGTCTGCACGTCCTCGACTGGCTCTGCTGATGGACTTGCGGAATGACTTTCGTATCGAGCCGCCGTTGTTGTTGCTGCTGCGGGAGGGAGCATTGTCCTCCGGAAAGGCGAATCCGCCGTTGGCAGCTGCTGCCATCTTGTGTTGCGTTGAGCCAGCGGAGGGAGCGTCGTCGTGGTCCGCGTCCAGAAGGTCCGTGGAATTGGGTCCGTGATGGGCTCCACCGAGGGATATTGGAATTCAGTCTGCGGGGACCCAAAAGACTCGAGCCAAGGCAGCTTGGGGGTCACGATAAGAGTCTCATTTATCTAATCTACACCCTACAACTCGGCATACAGTAGTACTCGTAGCAGACGGCCAGTCGGCAGGCAGGCAGGCAGAGAGTCAGAGACTGACTCTGCTGCGATCAAGGCGCTGTCTTGTACTTGATGAAGACCGTCTTCTCCTGCATAAATTCCTTGATGCAGTCAGGCCCGAGCTCCTTGCCAGTGCCGCTCTGCTTCCATCCTCCGAATGGAAGGTCTGGATGCAGCGTCGGAGCAGAACCGTTCACGACGACCGTGCCCGCCTCCAACGCCTGGCTGCAGCGCAAAGCCCTGTCCGTGTTCGAAGTCCAAACGGATGCATACAGCCCAAACTCGGTGTCATTGGCGACTCTGATGGCTTCCGCTTCGGTCTTGAAAGTGCTCAAATGGACCACATTGGCAAAGATCTCCTCCTTCACCGCCTTGGCCTGCTCGGAAAGGCCAGTGATGACAGTCGCAGGCACAAAGTAGCCTTTCGTTTTGGCCGTTTCGCCTTGATGAATCTGTCCGCCCTCAGCTCGCGCAGATTCGATGAATGCAAGAGCGGAATCTGAGAAGTACGGGAGACAGGTTCAGCATGAAGCTGCACTCCGCCTGTGATGGACTCCTTGCTCACCGTAAGCTTTCTTGTCGTTGATGGGACTCATTCCGAGGTCCGAAGCCAAATCCCATGGATCGCCAGGCTTGTGTGACAGGTGATATTGAAGGAACGCCGTCTTGAACGCCTCGGCAATCGACTCCTGCACGTAGACTTTGAAAGAAGCAAAGGTCAGCTACTACAGCTGCGGCGAACCCTTCTGCGCCGAAAAGAAACAGCAGCACGTACTCCGACTGTTGGCCACACCTGTGAAATCATTTCGAAGTCGGGGTTAGCGCTGACGCTACAAATAAAATTGTGCGCGTCGTCGGCTGGCTACTCACACATCTGCCCAGCGAAGAGTCTGATCCCAGCCGAGAGTGTGCCGACCGCAACTTGAACATCCGCATCGTCAAACACCAGCGCAGGAGACTTTCCTCCGAGCTACAACGAGCAAATCCACAACGTCAGCTTTGGTTCGACCTGCTCGTGTTAGGAGGAGCCCAGATCTACTCACCTCGAGGATCACCTTCTTCAGATTCGAACGTGCCGCAGCTTCGGCGACAGCGCGCCCACCAGCGACTGATCCTGTGAAGGTGATTGCTCTGATACCCATGTGCGATGCAAGGAGCGCTCCTACCTTGGGGCCGCCCGGAACGATGGAGACCACGCCATCTGGGAATCCTGCCTCCTTGAACAGAGCGCCGAGTGCGATGACACCCAAAGCGTTGCGCTCGGATGGCTTCAGGATGACAGTGTTGCCTGCCAGCAGTGCGGGAACGATCTGTAGGTAGCACAAGCAATTTCAGACACACGCAGGATGCGACTGAAGCAGATGCTCAAGTCTCACACCCATGGCGAGCTTGCCCGTAGGAGCATTGTAAGGCATCAAGCAAGCGACCACGCCGTACGCCTTATAGCTAGTGATTCCGACCATGTCTTTGATGGAAGTCGTGCTTTTTCCCAAGGTGTTGTGGGCCCATCCTGCGATCATGTTGATGAAGCCCTCCATCTGGGGACCGAGCTGCACGGCCATTTGCTGCGGGAACATGATGAGAATAAGACATTGTAAAAGCCACCGCCTGCTTTATGTCTCTGCTCACCTTGCCGGTGACAACGGTCTCTAGCGACCCGAGGCGAACTGCATCTCGAGTCAGCAAGGCGGCCAAGTTGCGGACGAGGGTGGCACGCTCCAATGCAGACAGGGCCTCCCAAGCTGGTTGAGCTTCCTTTGCCGCCTTGAAGGCGTCCTCAACATCGGCCTCGCTCGAACCCTTGAGAACGGTGAAAGGCTCCTCCGTGAAAGGGTTTTCCAGCTGGAATTCTTCGGAGCCATGCACATCAACGTACGCGCCGCTGATGAATGCACGCAGCTCAACATCGGATTCCTTTGGGGCCTCGAAGGTGGGAGGTGCGCTCATGACGGACAAATCTGAACAGCAGCGGATGATTGTGGGAGCTATGGTGGTCGCCCCTCAAGAGCACTAGGAGGCGTGGAAACCTCATGATCTATCGACAAGCACACTAGCGCCAAAACGTGGACTCAATCAAACCTTCTCTTCCTGAACGGCCATGCGACAACTCGGCCGCTGTGTGCAATCAGCATGTTTAGCAGCACAGCGCAACACGACAGGTCACGCGAGAGCTCAGGAACCATGGCACAGATTGGAGAAGGACGGCTGCCCACGCGAATTGCATGCGGCCCGCCGCCAAACAAAGGGAAGCTATGTCTCACATCTCCACATCCTCCGTCTGGTCAAAGCGTGGGAAATTAACCTTGGAGCGAAGCGTCGAACGCGACTGTGGCTCATTAAGTTGCGTGTGCCTCCGCGGCGGTTCCCAGGCTTTTAGTCTCACAGGCACTTGGGTCCAGATACCAGAAGACGACATTGCAACTTTCGAAGGCGAGAGAAGCAAGACTGATCCGTCACGGTTGAAACAGGGGTATAATGGACTCTTCAGCGAGCGAGCTGCGGAACAGGAGACAGCGCGGGGGACTGCCACGGAGAGAAGATGACGAATTTACACCCCATTAATGGCAACTGAAACGGCATCTAGTGCTCGCAAAAGGAGAACCCCTGTTCGTTCTCCTCTTCAATGTGCACGGTCTGAGCTGCTCGCTCGCGCATCAGTTCCATCCGATATGCTCGCGCCTCCTCCAGCGTCATGCCGCATGATAAGTCTTTCTCCAGGTCGACTCGGGCTCGCTTCTGGGGCGCATCTGGGCCGTTGTTGCGCTGGACAGGGCGAGGCACGATCGCTGCAGGAGCAGCCTTGGTTGCCATCATGTGACGGACTACGAACCATACCGTCAGCATGAGACAAACGACGATAGCCATCTGATTGCAGAGCAGGGCAACGTCAAACTCACCTTCGACTGGGATATGCTCGGGGAACGAGTTCATAACCTCAACATAGTACTTTTGCATCCACTCGTGATTCTGTGGCGGTACTCGTCCCGTGCTGATCACAGTCTGGACAGGATCCACCAAGAAGAATGCGATGATCTTGCGGTAGCCAGGCTTTGTTGGATCCGCGAGCTTGAAAGGCTGTACCTGGTGCTGGACACCGTTTGGGAACGCAATTGCCCGGCCTTGCTTGGTCTTCACGGACCCGAGCTCTTGCGAGGACTCGGTATCCTCGCCAAACCCGTAGATTTCCGTGATCTTGATCATTGATGCCTGGAGTCGTCAGGGCACCCTAGCCACACCCATGGATCTTTTGATATACAGGACACTCACCGAGTCGTGTTCGAACTGTTCATATGGAATCGTCGTTTCCGCTTCCATGACATCAATCTTCCCACGGAAATTCAGCTGTGAGTCCCCAATGTTGTCTTGATCAAAGTAGTAGATGCCCGTCGCGCAAATCTTCTCGCGATCTGAAAATGTGCACAGGTTCTGATTAGCCATTTTGTCAGATCCCCATTCGCTCGTGAAGGGAACTTACGGGTACCCTCGACATGCCAGGCACCGCCTTCGTATTCCGGCTTACTGGGTGTGAGATGGATCGTTGCCATCTTGACGATGATTTGCAGCTTTCGATTCTTCAAGCTCAGGTCGGCAGGCTCAATCTTTTCGGGCTCGAAAGCTTTGACGGGGATTCGCACCCATTTTCGTGTCTCTGCAATCAGTTTCTTTCACACGATGAGTCCTGGTGACATAGATCAATCAAATTTGGGTATCTGCAGCAGAGCTTACCCAGCCAATGCTCTCTTCGAGCTGATTCAATGCGGCTGTAGCAATTCAATTTGATGTCAGAAAAGTAGGTGCTGCCTGCAAGAGCAATGGCGAGTCCACTCACTTGATGCTCTTTTCCCAAGGGGATGTCCCATCGCTCAGCAAGTACTGTTTGTCTTCCTCGGTCGAGGCCAATTGCTCAACGCTGAGCTGCTCAGGAGCATCTGGGTCCCACGATTCTTCAATCCAGTACGCATCCGAAGCGCCCTTCCGAAACTCCTTGCGGAAGCCAGCTCCCTGGTACTCGAGCAGGGTAGCCTCAAACAGAGGTACGAAGGCGGACAGCAGGTTTTCGATGATGCCGTACATCTTGCCGCTCGTCGTCTTCGGGTCCGGGTGCAGCTGGTTGATGTACGACAAGGCTTTGACTTTTCCAGCTTCGTCTACTTGGAAGTCGGTGGGGAGCCATTGGCATGTATGCGTGACGGATCCTCTCAGATCTTCCCTTGGATCGTCTTGCTTTTCCTTGACGCCCTCGCATATTTTGGCCAGTGTTTGAAACCATCGTCCGAGGTCGCGGCTGTCGTCTGGGAATGTGACGGCTTGCTCCTCGGAAAGAACGCGGGTATGGTCGTCCACGAGACAATAAAGCGAAGGATGAACCACATCAAGAACAGTCTCGTCTGTCTGAGAACGTGGAAGCAAGATTCTCTCAGCTTCGATCTCCCTTCCCCACCGCTTAATAAAGCTTGCTCACCTCGGGGTGCCAGTCCTTCTTCTCGTCTGGAATATCCTCCAGCTCGCTGGACAGCTTCTTGAGCTGCTCAAGGAGCGCAGCAGGAACTAGCCTGTCGCTCCGTACTACGTAGGGCACACCAGTCCGCTCGATACCCAGTTCCTCATTGTGCCATTGCTTCGCCTCGTATTTGAGCTCGTCTTCGAGGTACTGAGCCATCGTCTCTGTGAAATTCTGTTGCTTGATAGCCTCGTCCTGTCCAATGAGCAGCAGCATAAGCATGAGACCAAGAATACGCAGAGATGTCAGCGCAGCTCGCATACCCTCAGCACTCAGCTTTCAGAGAGGATAGCGCACCTTCCATTTTGCCATAATGTCCTCGTTGAACACCTTCGTCCGCCATCCTTCCTTCTCTCTGATCTGACCTGAGGCCAGAATGACATCGCACTCGTCAACCGTGCGAGGCAGGACGTTCGCCCAAATGTGAGGCCGCTTGTGCTCTGCGCTAAGGGGAGTGCCCGCCATGATGGCTTTCTTGGCTGGTGCTTCTCGTGTATGTGATGGACGAAGACAAGAGCGATTTCTGACGATCGAAGGACAGCATGAGCAGCGCAGCAGCATGTCTTGGCAAAGGTCCAGAAGATCTGCACAAGCCACCGCCAAACAAAGGGAAAGATCAACACCATGAGCAATGCGTCGCAAATAACACTTGATCAATTCAAGGCATGTTCATGGTAACGTTGTAGAGTACATGTTGTTGGCAGGCATGAGGGGATACTGTCATAAAGCACCCAGCGGGTCGTCCGCTGCCGGTGCAGATGCGGGCTGAGCTATTGCAGGTGGGAAGCCCTCCTGAGGTCGACCAGACGGAGCATTGTTGCTGATCCGTGGACTTGCAGAGCTGTGAGGGCCGCCTGGAACGGAGCCGGCAAGCTGAGTTGACCCACCCGTGGCATTACCCACCCTCGTACTGATAGCAGACCGGCCCTTTGAGCGGGTATAGGTCGCGTAGCTTGGAACTTGCTGTGGCTCCGAGAGCGGGTCAGCGACTTGAGAGCTTTTCGATGGAGACTCGAACCGCTGAAAAGCTCGCTGACGGGGCGGTTGACTGGATTGCGGTGGTGCATCAGTAGACGCTGGAGTGGCAGTAGAATTGGCCCTGTTCGTGGACATGATGCTCTCGAATCCTCTTGGGAAGCCGTCCGAGCCCACCGCCGCTCCGCTCCGGACGCCCTGTTGAGCATAGGCATTGACTGTTCTTTGCACATTCGTAACCGTGTTGGCCAACGCCCGGTTGATTCCTAGCGTTTCGGATCGCTCGTACAGTCCCTTGGCCGCTTCGCTCACACCGCTTGGTAGGAAGCTGGCAAAAGAAGTCGAAGACGATGCTGGCGAAAGCGGGCCAGTACTTCTGTCCGGCAACGCAGTACGACGACGCTCGGCTCGTCCGCCAGCTACTGTACGTGCTTCGCTTGGTCGTGTGGAGCCAGGACTAGAGTTGAGCAGTGCGGTTCGGAGCCGTGGGGGATCGGGAACCACTGGAGTAGTCGGGGGCTGCTCAATCTCAATGTTGAGCTCATCCCTGTTCTGCATCAGGATCGAAACACGTGTCGAAGGCGTAGCGGACTGTTGTAGCCTGGCCGCCTGAGACAGCAGTAATTTCAACGCTTCCGGATTTTCTGCTGGAACGACCTCACTTGTTGGAAATCGCAGAAGGAGTTGTAATGCGGTGCTGTTGTCGGCCTCGAACAATTTTCCGCGTATTCTGAGCAACATCGCAATAGCGATATAATTGACCAGGTCCAGTGTACCTGCATCAGCCAAGAAGATTCCGTCCCATAGTAATAAGGTCGTTGGTAGGTCATACTCCCGAAGAAACAGCATTCGGATCCATCTCATCACCCAGAGCTGAGGCTCGATATCGAGCTCGTCGAGCTTGGCGCCGAGGCTGGGGTCGATGACTCGGATCAGATCTTGCACCTTTTCGCACCTGGCGATCATGGCCGAAACTGTCGGCCGTGGTATGTCCTGTCCAGAAGTCTGAGCACCGGAAACTGGAGGCGCTGCCACAGGTGGTCTCCACTCGAAGCAATGCCGATGCGCTCTCATGAGCTCTTCGAAGATAGAGTATGTGTCGTGTTCGATATACCGGCTCGAGCTGAAGTCGAGCAAGACCTCTTTGCCTTCGTCCAAACTCGATGCCGTATCTGTGCTGAATGATCGCTCACGAGCGAGCCATATCGCACCAGCAATCTCGTGCATGCCCTGTCGGTAGCCAATGTCCTCGTTCGCTTTTGCCCAGACAAAGAGAATGTGGGTGAGACCTTGTGCAACACGCTCCTGTTTGAAAAAGGCAGAATGCGCTTCGGTATCTGTCCCGTCAGCGTTCTCTTCCGTGGCCTCAAAATCGGGGAAAGCGCGCTCGACGTCTGCCTTAATGGTCTGAAGCATGTCCAGAGCTGCAAAATGCTCGGGCCAGGGGTTTGAAGATTCCAAACTGAGCGGGTTGTTGACCTGCAGGTTGGCTACCAGGGAGGATGGTCTCTTCTGCTCGATTCTTGATGAGCCTTCTGATTTCGTCGTCGGGTCTGCATCGAGTCCAGGTGGAAGACTACCGTCAGGAGCGCGTAGGGCGTTTCGTCGGGCCGTGGTGTATGATGAGCGTTCATGGTCCAGGATCACTTGCCATGAGGATGCCGAGGCTAGAGGCAGATGGGAGAACCAGAGCTGATGTTGTTACAGAATCACCTTGGTCAGCGCACCGATGAACGATTCCGTCACCTGCTCCATTCAGACGACGCACCTTCCATAGCAAATACCGTGGTGCGAGAAGGTCTCCCTTCAGACCGCGAATTGCGAGATTGGAAAGGGTGGGAGTTGTGCCTTGAGCCAGTAAACTATCATGTCTGCACAGACTTGATCACTCGTATTAGTGACCTGTCAGCATCGAGCACTGAGAAGATCGTGTTCAGCGCACCTCATCACTCCCATTGCCTTGTTGGCACAAGCTGCCGTGTCCCAAGTTGGAGGTGGTGGAGCAGGCAAGGAGGCTATGCTCTCTGGACAACCTCAACTTCCTGCCGCACGGACCTGAGGAAGCTTCCACCTGGAGGACATCCATCTCGCAAAGCTCACAAGAGACCGGCCAATCTGACAAGCATGTCCATCCCAGGCACAAGCTCCTACGGCGGAGCTTCCGGGTCGCACCCCCCGCCAGCTTGGCTAGGCGTCACTCGCTCGCGTACCAATCTCTTCCTCTCCTTCCGCGAAACCTCTCCACGCGCAGGACGGGGCTTTGGCGGCAGATCGACAGCAGCAGCATACAACCAGAACGGGGCTGGGCCGGAATCCTCGTCGTCGGGCACCTCTGGCTCTAAGCGCAAGGGCACCTACTTTGACTCGACTGGCGAGCTCTACTCTGAAGACGCCCAAGCGGAGACGGCAGGTTTGCTCGACGGCGCTGATGAACAGGCGGGTTATCCACCTCGACCAAGATCGGCTGCGGTGGATATCAGTGCCTTACCGCCAAAATGGGTGGACATTTCGGACGAGGTCGACTCCATTCTCGCTACTGTACGGCCCAAGATTACGCAGCTGGACAGGCTGCACTCCAAGCATTTATTACCGAGCTTTTCAGATAGGACGGCGGAGGAGAAGGAGATCGAGTCTCTCACACAAGAAATCACCAGGGTGAGTTGACGCGCCAAGTGTCGCCCAAAGATGGAAGCCTGACAAAGCTCTTCTCCATCCACGCTTTGTCCGCATGACTGAAGGAATTCCGCAAGTGCTCACGGCTGATCACGCAACTCGCGTCTCAAACAAAAGCATTGAGTGCTGCGGGCAAGGCGACGTCGCGCGAAACTACAATGGCACAAAATGTGCAGACTGCGCTAGCCACAAGGGTCCAGGATCTCAGCGGTGTGTTCCGCAAGAAACAGTCGGTCTATATGCAGCGCATGCGAGGCCTCGAGATCCGACAGGCGGATATCCAAGCTGCCAGTGGACTTGGCGGAAAGGCAGTTATTCGCGATAGCCAGCAAGCTGTGCTGGATGACATGGAAATGGTGAGTCACACACAAACATCCTTGTTGCAGAGCACGGTGCTAAGCTTCCGACTACCCTCCATCACACACAGACAAGACAGGCGTCTACTAGGAACACCGATGCTCAGCTGTTATTACAAGAGGAAGAGCTTGCACCCCAAGATTCGGACACACAACAGATCAGGAGAAGAGACCGGGAGATCCAGCAGATTGCCAAAAGCATCCAAGAGCTTGCGGAGCTGTTCCAAGATCTGAGTGCGCTTGTGATTGACCAGGGCACGCTGCTTGACAGGATCGACTTCAACGTGGAGACGATGGGCCAAGAGATGAACAAGGCTGTTGAAGAGCTGAAAACGGCGTCGAGGTAAGTCTCTCACTCACTAGCTCTACTCAGCAACCTGCTCTCGAACTGATCCGTCTAAACTTATGCTATCTCTGCTGGCTTCTGCAGAACGCAACGGAGGACAGGCCGCTTCCAGTGCATCCTGTTCCTGATCCTTTGCATTGCACTATTGATCACGCTCATCTTCACCAAACCTCTGTGGAGAAGCTCGCCGGCACCTGCTCCTCCCGCGTCTTTACCTCCGCCTCCGTAATCCTCATATGCCGTAGTACCAATAGATACTCTGGAGATTGCCTGCAGCTGGGCTCTTTGTCTGCCTGCTGTAAGCCAGATTGAGATTCTGCTGCATCCTTCTTCCTGCTGCCACCCCTTTGGCATCGCCTGTTCCTCGAAGGGCAAGGGCCATGCACATTCGGATAAACTCCAGAAAAGGCTCCGAGCCATAGCGACCCTTCAAAAAATTCTTGAAGCTTGCTGTTGGGTTCGTGTGCCAGTGACAACGCAATGGCGTCCGCATTCTCGTCTTCGGACACTGCGATCCTCACCGCTCCCGTCGAGCTCGATCCCTTGCTCCAGTCTGCGACCGCAGCGGCCCAGTCTGCCGATATCCGGGAGCTCTACGATGTCGAGCGAACATCGGCGTCCATCTTGCAGTATGGCTTTCGAAGCATCGCGCTGCAATTCCCAGATGAGGCCTTGATCGATAGCGTGCCTGTGTACTGGGCGCTTCGCGACGAGCTATCTCGTCTGATTCAAGAACGGAAGCAGAACAGGCAGCCAGAAGGTGACAGCACGGTGGGAGAAGGCAGCTCATCGGGCAAAAATCGAGACGGAGAAGCGGCGAAGAAGGATCAAGTTCCTGAGCTGTACATCCTAGCCGACACCAGCTATGGAAAGTAAGCATCGCGGTCAACGCGTCCCTGAAACTTGAGACGCACTCGCACTGACTTCCTCTTCCTAGTTGCTGCGTGGACGAAGTTGCGGCAGCTCACGTCGATGCGGACCTAGTCGTCCATTACGGACACACCTGCTTGAGCCCGTGAGTATGAACGCCATGCAAACACGCATGCTAGCGCAACATCACTGACTCTACCTTGTGTGGTCTCCAACAGAACTGCAAACTTGCCCGCTCTCTATGTCTTCCCGCGACTGCCTATGGACGCCGCGCATGCAGCTTCAAGCCTGGCTACCTACGTGTACAGCAACCTCAAACCTACCGGCTCTGGCCCGAAAACCCTGATCCTCGCATATGATGTGGCATATGCGCATGCATCAGAGCAAGTTCTTCATCACTTGAGAGCATCTGATGATCTCAAAGAGGCAGGGTACGAAATGTATGCGATGGACATCGATACTGGCGGTTCTTTCAAGACGAAAATCTCGCGACGCAAGACGAATCCAGCACAATGCTGTCAGAGCCAGAGCCAGAGTGGAACCTGCACAACCTGCGGCTGCCAAGAATCATGCGCATCACAACCGCCTCCGAGCGCGGACACAGATTCGAATAACATCGAGAAAGATACAGAAGCTGCATCATTTACCCAAGGAAGCTCAGCAGAGGAAGATGGGGCACATGCCGGAATGGAAAAGGTGGCCCTCACATCGGGACGCTTTGTCTATCTGCCAAAGGGACAAAGCCTCGACCCCGCCACCAGCGCAGTACTGTACATCGGACCAGAGTCACGAGCCCTCACCAACCTTCTCTTGCATTTGGGACCTGCCTTCCCCGTAGTTTCATACGATCCCACTCGACACGATGCCTCCTCAAGCTCCGAGGACCAAGCTCCGCCTGTTCGACTGGAAACGGGCAAGACGAACCGACTGCTGATGCAGCGATATGGAATGGTGCAACGGGCGAGGGACGCCTCCGTCGTCGGACTGCTGGTGGGGACCTTGGGCGTCGCATCGTACCTACCTCTTCTGGACCGCCTACGCGCTCGACTCACGGGGAATGTTAAGCACGGCGCCAAGAAGAGGGGCCAAAGCGGCGGACGGAAGGTGTACACGGTCAGTGTGGGCAAGCTCAACCCTGCCAAGTTGGCCAACTTCCAGGAAGTGGAGGTGTGGGTGCTGGTCGCGTGTCCGGAAAACTCGCTGGTGGGGTCCAAGTCTGGTCTCGGACCTTCGGGCGCGGGAGCCAGTGGCTCACTCAGCGGCGCCAACGGCCACGGAGGCGAGTTCTGGAGACCGATTGTGACGCCGTACGAGATGGAGTTGGCTCTTGGTCCCGAGGGTGTCTGGACGGGAGAATACGAGGTGGATCTGGCCAAGCTGGCGGACAAGCTTGAGAAGACAAAGGTGGCTGATCAGGGTGCTGACACTGAATCTGCGTCAGTCTCGAATGATGGCGACGAAGCGGCGGACAACGACGAGGACGAAGAGGACCGACCGCACTACTCCTTCGTGACTGGAACATATGTGTCCCGCACCAGGTATGGAACCTCGGCAGGCGCATCACATGAAGAAGATGAGGACGAGGAGCGGGCGGGTGGGGCCAAGCCAAGCACGGTGGTGGCGATTCGAGGCGGCAAGGAGGTGGCTGTAATCCAGTCCGCGTCGCGATTGACCCACATCGGCGGGAGTGGCCGGGTGGTCGAGCGGGAATGGGCTGGGCTCACGCGTCCGGAGGGTGTGGAGCGCCTCGTTCCGTCTGTGCTCGAGGTTGGACGGAGTGGAGTCGCGGGAGGATACTCACACGCGCATGGAGAGGCGGAAGGGACATCGTGAATCCATGATCCATAGATGTCCCTGTTCGGGTCTCATCTCGCCACGTTGTTGTTTTTCCTCGTCCAATGCAGACTTGTTGGTGCTGCCATTCGCAGAGCGTTGAACTGTGCTAAGTCAGGGTTGCAACCAGCCGCAGGGCACAGCGAAATTGTTTTGGAAAGACAAAAGACATCGAACCCTTTCCGCGCCAACAACTGAGCGGCTCTGCGGGATTCTGAATGCATGCCAAGCTTCTTCATGCATGGTTCCTTCTTCGGCGGGACACGGAGTGCGATGCAGGACCGAGCCCTGATTCAGGTTTTTGGAGACTCCTCCTCGCTCGACACCCTCCCTCCTGCGGTCAAAGCGGGTTTGAAGCTTGGTGGCTGCCCAAACGATGCACAGAGAGGGCAGGGCGACGACGAGATCAGACAAAGCCGAGCCTGGCTGGTCCCAATGGTCACTCACCATCGGCTCAGAGTTGAATTGACCATTGGACACAAATTCTCCGAAGGTCTTCATTGCAGCCTCGTCGCTGATCTTTCCTACTCATCATCAGTACAGACTGTACTTCTGATTTGAACCTAGCGGGATGGGATGGACATGTCGGTGGTGTGTAGGCGACCCTGAAACATGGATTCGATTCTCACCTCTAGGTTGTTTCGGGTCGAGTACATATCTATGTTCTCCATATTGCTCACATCGAAGCGGAGAAGACAGACAAAGACGCAGACAGGCAGAAGGCAAAGGCACAGACATCCAAACGTCGAACTGCTCCAAGAATCCAGCGCAGCCAGCAAACAGCAGCATCACCAAGCTGGAAGCGGGGCTCGCGGGTCCACAAGGCACAAGGGGAGGTGACAACTTTGACAGCAGAGAGGAACACTGAAGAATGGCAAAAAAATAATGAATCGGGAATCTCGAGTGGAGCAACGCACTCAACGGGAGATGTGTGTGCAAGCTCAGTCATTCATCTGCGTAGGCCCGCAGATGTCTGCGCGAGGCGTGGCTTTGGATCCTCCCAGAAGTCTTGGCCGCGCTTCAACTTTCCCGTGCCTAATCCATCATGTTGAGGCGCAACAGCTGCTGCTCCTGCGGCTGCAGTTGCGGCTGCTGAGCCTGACCTGGCGGTGTGCACTCTCGTGTGATCGTTGGCAGAGGCCCCGCCCCTTCTCACCCGAGCAGACGCTGATCCCTTGAATAATTAAAATAAACGATACAACCTCTGCTGCTCTGGTCTTGTGGGTGAACGAGTATTTCCGCTTTCTGCTCCTGTCTCTCTGCTTTTTCGGGTTTATTATTTACCAGCTAAAATGCCTTCCTGTTGAAGATCGCGCTGGGGAGTTACGCAATCTGCCATCAAAAGGCCTTTTTACAACCCGACATGATGATCTCCCCCCCCCTTTCAACAGCTCGTCGCCATTGACGGGCTCCAACTCCAACACCTCTGCACCATCACCACCATCAACACCCACGCATCGCACCACAGACAGCCTATTCCCGGACAGGCACCCCAGTCGGAAACAGAGGAGGACGGAGGGAGTGGACACAGTCGTGCGTAGAAGAACCAACACCATCATCTTCATCACCAGCATCCCCGACCCGGCTGATCTACCCCACCTCTCAGCTTCCCGCTGCAGTGCACCCTCTCATGTGGGTCGCAGCAACATCGACCTCGGGCGCGCCCTACCTCGAGGGCTTCGGCCTGCAACCAGACAAGACCGTCACCAAACGCTCCGTCGCCGATTTCATTGCTACCCACATCGGCGCCGTCCCCTCCAACTATTCCGTCTCGCCTCCTGTTCGCAGTCAACTATTCTACTCTCTTTACTCCCGCCTTCTGAGCGACCTGCCCACCACTGTAAACCTCCTGCCTTCAAGCATCGGCACATCGATCGAGTCTGCCCTGCTTCACCTGCAATCATGCGACTGGAAACTTTCGGAAGCTCAGAAACGAGCCATTGAGCAGGAACGCATCGCCTCCGACAAAGGCAAACAGCCCCTCCGCCCCTTTGACCAACAACATCATGCCGAACCAGATCCATCCCTCGAGCTCGGGCCAGAGTATGGGCCCGATCGCAAGGGCATGCCCTGCGGTCACGTCTTTGCCAAGGGTGAAGCCATCTATCGATGCCGGTAAGTCGCATGATGCGTCCCCATGCACACATTCTACTGAGCTCCCTTAACTCAATCCCCTCTCCATTCGATTTTGACACGCATTCAGTGACTGTGGTCTGGATGACACCGTCGTGCAATGTGCGCCCTGCTTCAATTCCTCGATTCACGTCAAGGAGAATCACGACGTCGTCTTCTCGCTCTGTGAAAAGCTCGGTGGCTGCTGCGATTGCGGAGACGACGAGGCCTGGACATCTCCGGTCAAATGCCAGTATCACTCCCATGATGAAGATCCCTCAACATCGACATCGGCCAAGGCGCAAACATCACCCACAAACGGAACAGATGCAGACGTGGAGATGGACGAATCTAATCAGAACGATGACAGTGCTGACCGAAACTCGGACAGCGGCTCAACGGATCCCACGTCCACCATTCGTGGCCTCTTTGGCTCTCTACAACCGCTCCTCGATCGATGTCCACCAGATGTCGCGAGCGCCGTTTCCGAGCATGTGGGAGAGGTCCTCGACTTCATCCTGGACGCTTTAGAACACGCTCCAGACGAAATGCTGGGCAACGTGCCTCCAGGAGAGGCGGATCAGCGCATTCTCGACCTGCCCACCCTTCGCTCCCCCTCCGACGTCGAGAATCCAAGACTGTACAGCTTGGTGCTGTGGAACGACGAGACGCATACATTCAGCGAGGTCATCAGTAAGGTCATGGAGGTCACCCGCAACTCGACACGCTTGAACAAGCATCAAGCTCGGGGGGTTGCAGATGGTGTAGATGCGCATGTGAGTGGAGGGTTCTGGGCATTTAGACGCATACATGGGACCTGTTGAGTCCTTGACTAACGATTTGTCATCCTGCCATCATAGGGCCGGCAAGTGATCCGGACGTCGGCCTCACTCAACGAGCTCACAATCATGGCGCGCAAGCTCACGATGACAGGTAGAGAAGAATTGGCCGTGTCCATCAGACCTGCATACGACATCTTTGCAGAAGACGTTGCTGGCTTGCTCCTCGACCACATCTTTGATCTGGCGAACGCGACCATCTTTGTACCGCCTGTCAAATCATCGATCGCCGATCCGGCAAACCTCGCGTCGGAGGACAAACTGGAATCGGCCGCAAGCACGTTCCGAGCGCTCCTCACAGCGCAATTCCTGATACCTTGGAATCCCCCAAAACCCATCAATCAAGGGCGGATGAGTCAAGACTTTTTCAACACTGCGGATTTGAGGAGGCTTGATGGAATCTTCCTGCTGGACAACAAGATGTGGAAAGAGGCGCGCAAGTGCTGCCAGAGCATCCTCTTGGCTTTGACCACCTTGAAGGAGATAAGGAGGGAGATCGGTGAGTTCCTGGCCAGGATGATGTATGCGCTCAAAGTAGATCGGCAGGCTGACTTGTCATGACGTTGTCAGCTTTCCGCTTTGCGCAAGTTTATGCCAAGCTCTGCGAAACCTTCATCCTCAAGGACCGAGAGCCGGAGCAGACGATGTACTTCTTGGCCGTTCAGCTTTTCACGGTTCCCTCCATAGCCTTGGAGCTGGTCACCAAGCACGGGTTTTTGGAGAAGATGCTCCAAATCATGCAGGTGGTGTGCACGATGGAAATGCCGAAGAAGGTAGAAGATCGCTACTTCGTCTTGCCTCCTGTGCCCATCGAGCCGGGGTCGAGCGAGACGCAGTTTGCGATACCGGGCGGCCAAAGGTGTCTGCACTTGTTCTACCACCTGCGCTATCTCATCACGCCCGACAGCGTCCAGCGATACATTGTCAAGGACCCGAAACATCTGCAAGACTTTATCAGCTTCTTGTTGCTGTTCAATGCGGTCACGCCAGACAAACGCGCGACTGATTTACACGTGGAATACGAGTCACAAGTCTGGTTCCTCGTGTTTCAAGTCATGTCACGTCTTGGGGGTTTCACTCACCTCTTCGCAAGCGCCTACGCTCATGGCGACTTCATCGCCCTTGTGCTCGCCATCAATGCCACAGTGCAGCGCGTCTTGGAGGCCAACATCCATCTGGCGGCCAAAGACGTGAACCTGATTCGGGATTCGGAGACACGTGGAAGCGATCCTGCCTACCACGATGTCGACTTTGCGGGTCAGCAGTGGCGCGTGCTGCGTTTCCGGGTGGACTGCCAACCAGTCTCCTTCCATCATCCGATACACTGGCTGCTTGCCGGCCTGTTCCGGCACTCCAAGCTGCTGTCAAAGGAAAATCTGGAGGCGTACGGTCTCAAGGATGTGTCTGAGATCTTGAGCAAGGTCTTTGAAACGGATGCAATCCTGGCCGTGATGGACTTCCCGCTCCGGGTCTATGTCAAGATAACCCAGGTCCGCTCTGGACTTTGGGTACGAAACGGCCACGCGATCCGACAGCAGGCCTTCCATTACCGAGAGGTCTCTATGCGCGACACGACGTACGACCAAGACCTGTTCTTGCTGCAGTGCGGCCTGATTCTGCTCGATCAAGAGCAATGGCTCGTAACCATCATGGATCGCTTCGACATCGTCGACTTCTTCCGCGGCGAATTTAAACACCGCATCCTCGACGGCGCCCAGCTCCTTTTCATTGTTGAAGAGTTCTTGCTCCTGCTCATCGGCCTGTTCTCGGAGCCTTCCAAGGCAGCCGAATGGGAGATTGAGCAACAGCTCAGAAGGGAGGTCGTACATGCGCTCGCACTCGGCCAAGGCACCTTCACCGAGGTGACGAGACTGATAGCCGAGAGGTTGACGGAGGATCGGATGTTTGAGCGGATATTAAATCAGGTCTCAAACTTTCGCGCACCGGACGGTACGAATGACTTTGGAATCTACGAGCTCAAGGACGAGTACTATGATGAAGTACAGCCGTTCTTCTTCCACTACTCGCGCAATCAACGCGAGAAGGTCGAAGAGGCTCTGCGCGCGCGTCAAAGAAAGAAGGGCATTCCGGAGTCTGTCCCGATCGGGCTTCCCAAGAAAATGGAGATTCCGTACGGCCCATTTGCGGACGGCCGACTGACGCGCACGGTTGTCACCCCAGCGTTCACGCACATCCTGTTCATGGCCTTGTCCAATGTCTACAATGCCATGCAGGACGTGCCGGATACCCTAGTGGAAGCAACTTTGCAGCTGATCCTGATCGGTCTGGTGGAGCAGGAGGCTCTCTTCGCCGAGACTTTGAACAAGTTTGTATCTCAAGTACTGGAAGCAGACGTACCGGACACCCCCAAGCCTCCGAGCATCCTGGCCCTGCTGTGCCGCGCAGAGAGCGATACGAGGTTCAAAGCGTTCAAGCCACGTATATCGTACATCATCGACCAAGCGGCTGGACTTGTGGATTGCTCTCAAACGATTCAGCAATTCCGGCAGGAGAGATCCAGTGCCGGTCAGCCACAGTCGGCTGAGGACGCGAAGAAGGCAGCGGCCAAGGCGCGACAAGCAGCGATCATGCAACAGTTCCAGTCACAACAGAAGAACCTGCTCGAAACTTTTGCAGACGAAGACGATGAGGATATGGACGACGAGACTTACATGGAGGGCGACAAGCCTGCTGAATCTGCACTCGGCAGCTGCATTCTGTGCCAGGAGGAATTGGACTCGTCCCAGGCTTTCGGCAGTTTGGTTCATGTCCAGACTAGTCGAGTCATGCGCCTGACTCCTTACAATGATCCGAAGTACTCCCAGCAGATTGTGGACACTCCTCTGACTCTCGACCGCAACGGACCTGATGGAAGACGCGTCCGGGCACCGTCGGTGGCGCGACCCAACATTGCAAGCCCCACACCGACGGGTATGTTCCCCACGAATGAGCATCGACACGGCATCCATGCTTCGACATGCGGCCATTTGATGCACGTCCGTTGCTTTGCAAGCTATTGCCACTCGGTAGAGCTGCGGCACAACAGCCAAGTGGCTCGCAACCAACCAGAAGATCTGGAGAGATTCGAATTCCTGTGCCCGCTGTGCGAGAGTCTGGGCAACGTCCTCTTGCCACCTGCGCCTCCGATCGACAAGGAGATTCAGTCGGCTCACCACACTTCCTTCTCCGAATGGCTCCGGAAAGTCGACATTGATATTCTCAAGGTTCCCGGCGCCAGTGCGAGTGACTACCAAGACACTCAACACGGAACTGGCACGTTCCTCCATTGGTACGCAGAGGACGCGGAGAGGATGCTCAAGTCGAGACGCGGAGTCCGCCACAGCACAGACACAGCCACCTTCCAGATGCTCGATCGACTCGTCCGCGTCATCAACCCGCTCTCGGCTGAGCTTCTCGGTGATCGCAAAGCCTGGCAAGCGCGGAGCATTACCGCTCTGCCAAGTCAAAAGCTCTACCTGCCTGAAGAGCTGGTTGCGTACACTGTCAGCCTGCTCGAAGTGTCGCAACGAGGCATGGGAGTCGACCAGGAGAAGTCGGCAGACGCGACATCGGGCCTGGCGCGGACTGTCGCGGGAAGCTTGTCCGAGCATACAGTGCGGCTCTTGAGCTCGCTACTTTACAGCTTGCGCACATTGATTGTTCTGGGTCCGCAAGGAGAGAATGGACTTGCGGACATGCGTCGTGGACTCATCAAGCGACTCCTACCCCACTGGGGTCTGGATGATGCTGCTCCCTTCCCGCTGCTGCTTCGCGACCCTCTGACGATTCTCGTGGAGACTGCCATCGTTGCACCGGACTGTCTTGAACACGTGACATCACTGATGTACTACGCGACCATCGTGCAGGTGATCTACGGCATTGCTCAGTCCATCGTCTGGTCGCAAGGTCAGGCAAACGGAGGCAACAGGGCCCACCAATATCTGCACGCGACCAAGGTTAACGAGGAAGACATCAAGACTGCCCGGCAGGTGTTCCCTGATGTGAAGTGGCTGATCACCAACGTGGTCCAGGTGGTTGGCTATGTGCGTGGCAATTTACCAATTGGCATCGATCAGTGGGATGAGGACTGCCTCGCCAAGACGATCAGCAGTTTCACATTGCCCTTCCTGCGCCGGGCCGCAATTATCCGATCCATCACACTTGGTCTCGACTCGGTTGAGCCCCTGCCTAGCAACGTAGCGGACCAGAGCGAATATATTCGCTTACTGACGGCGCTCAAGATTCCCGTTCCAAGTGAGGCCCTTCCCAAGAGAGGTGAACGGCAGACACCGATGTCCGGCTTGATCGAGGGATGGATCCGACATGCCAGCGCGCCATTGACCTCGCTGTTCCGACCAGCTCCTCTGTCCATGTTCAACCCGTCCAGCCGCACCACGCAGCGTCTGCTCGCGTTAGAACACCCTCACATCTACGAGCTCGTTGCGCTGCCCGAGGACCTGGCGGAGCTTTTGCAACAAGCACAGAAGAAGATTTGCAACAAGTGCGGAACGAGTCCGCTATCGAGTGCGATATGTCTGCTGTGCGGCGAGGTGCAATGCTGTCAGATGTTCTGCTGTCAGACGGAGGAGGAAGGCGATGAGGATGCGAAGGGAGAATGCTATCAACACATGGCAGAGTGAGTTTGGACAGGTCTGTTCGTTTGCTCAGTGGTTTGCGCTGACCTGTTTGTTGCAAATTTTGCAGATGCGGAGGCGCAGTCGGTTTATACTTCAAGTCCAACTCGAACTGCCTGCTACTGCTCTACCACCGGAATGGAAGCTTCCTGGCCTCTCCTTACTTGGACACGCACGGAGAGATGGATATCGGATTGAGGTGAGTCAAGCTCACTGATTCGGGATGAACCAAGTGAAAACCTGAATTTATTGATCTTTGATCATCAAAAGCAGGCGCGGTCGACTTCAGAAACTTCACATGCAACGCTACGACGAAGTCAGAAAACACTGGCTTGGTCACACTGTTGCTACCGTGATCGCCAGAAAACTCGACGCTGTAAGTTGCGCCTCCACGTGCTGCTTCGACGAAGATCCCACTGACTCGTCTCCCCTCTATTCAACAGGAGGTCGACGAAGGAGGCTGGACGGCATTCTGAAACCTGTCAACACATCATTTTGGGCTCGACCCCCCTTGCTTCCCATCATTTGCCCGATCATACTTGTCTGTCATCCCAATCTCACAGTGTTCAATCCCGTTTTTGTATTTCATGTGATCCTTTAATACACACAAAGTCGAAGTGCATCCCTCGCAGATATCTACTGGAGTGATATGTCACGAGTGCGCATCTGACGAAAATGCTGAGTCGAAAAGGGAGCGTGAAACAGAAGCCTGCGAAAGAATGGTTAGCAAGAAGGGCAATCGATTGTGATTCAATGTACTGTGCTGTAGATGCATAGACTATATCGTGCTCGGAGCAGATGCAGGTCTCCCACCGACAGATCACCACGCGCTCATCACCAAAGTCATTAGTGCACCTCAATTCTCAAATTGGCGGATGAGGATGCCATAATCTCGAAGGGGAGACGTGGAGGCCTATGAGGCAAGTCAATTTGTTGCAAAATGCTTGAGTTCATACAACAGGCACCGGCCCCGGCTGTTCCCAATCACCACATACTCGCTCTGCCGCGAAAAGTCGACGGCAGTGACATGGTGCAGTGGTGTACCCGACGTTGGCCAATTTGGGAATACTCGCAGACTCGAAGTGTGAACCTGAGGTTGAAGAAGAAAAGCATCTGCAGTCAGACCCAGCCCGGATCCATGCCTACTCCTGTGGGGGAAGGGGGAATTCAGACTCACCATCTTGAGAGCATCCTTCTTGTTGCGACTGGCAAGAGCACAGATCTGCCCGTCGTGGTTGAACCGCATCGTCGTAATCGCAGTTGTCAGATTCTCCACCGTCTTGCGAGCCGTCATCTTCTCTTGGGCAGTGAACGATGGGACTGCCCCAGCGGGGGCCGTCGCAAGCTTGGCTCCAGTCGACGAAGAAGAGTCCAGAGCCGCAAATTGATCGTCGTACACACTGACAATACCCCCACTCGAGCCCACCATCCAGGCATGAGACGGACCTCGTCCAGATTCGATATCCGCAGGCAATATCGCCGTCGGACTGACGTCCAATCCTTTAGGCGAGTACAGACCCAGGTCGATCCGAACCGCTTCGCACCGCATGTTCCTCACATCCCACACGTGAGCTCGGCCCTCCTTCGACAGCGTCACCAGTCGCGTCCCGCCCACTTGGTCAGAAGGATCCCATGCCATCCCCACCAATGGCGAGTTCATCCGCAACGATCCCACCAATGAGCCTCTCCCGTTCGCGCCCGAGGTCGAATTGGCAGCATTGCCCCAGTCGAGTAAGTGGATCAAGCCCCGCTTCCCACCAATCGCGAGCAGGTTTCCCGATCCATTCAGCGGCTGAAATCTCGCAAAGCTCAGGTCTCGCTCTGCTTCATCGCCCCTGTACGGACCATCGACACTGCCCCGCCACGGTAAGCTCCGCGTCGTCGTACCCGTGATAAAGTCGTGGGTGTAGAAGAATGGCCGCGCTCCGGCAAAGAAGGCCGTCGTGCCCAGCGGGTGAAACTGGGCCGTCTGCAGCGTGAGATCTGGCAGATTGATGGTATGTAACAATGGATTCGCTTTGCCGTCAATCTAGTTGGACATAGAGAGCTACCGTCAATAAAAGTCACGCAATCGAATGTGCACCATGTATGCGTCAAAATCTCACCTGGAACAACCGAACTTTTCGGTCACGACTGGCTGCCATTAGGATGTTTGCGTTCGAAGTTGGGTGAAAGCCCACACTTTCGATAGCCGCGTCCTCATCCCGACCCTGTGACTCATTTGCGTTTCGAAGGCGCTCGACCTCCAGGCCGTCGGGCGGGAGCCGGCTCCGAACTCTGCCTGATCCACCAGTGACTCGAGCAACGAGACCCGTGTCCCTTGAGAGCAGATCAGAAAGGAGATTTGCGTCGCCCGATGCTGCTGCTGCCGATGGTACAAAGTTGGCATAGTCGACCTGGCCCCTGGTCATCCGAGATGCCCATGCTGGTCGAGGATGATACTTCTCAAAGCTATCAAAAAGAAGAGGAGACACAACCAAATGAGATGCGGTTCGCCTTCAAAAAATGCGGCGATGCACTCACATTCTTCTCAACCTCGTCTCATACTCGAGGCCGTTCACTTCAGTCTCATCGGGATGCTGTCGCAGCTTCCGCAGCCGCTTGGTACCCACAAAGCTCCCGTCAGCTGCACGAGCATCTGGACCAGCTAGCGCAACGATGAGCTGTGCATCGTCTGGATCTGTCCAGACCGCTTTGCGTTTCGTTGGCTTTCTTGGTTGTGGGTGAGATGGTTCGCGGGAGAGATGAGCAATGGATCGAGGCTCGTCTTCGTCGCTGTCGTCGTAATCTTCGCCATCGCCCGCTTCAAAGTCGATTTCGCTCGAATCGCCCTCTTCATCGTCGTCGGCTTGATCACCGCCGTCGAGGGTGAAAAGCTGCAAATGAATATTCAGACCTTGCGGGAACCTGGACTACCCATGTAGCGTTTGCGATGGAAACTCACTTGTTCGTTGTTGAGATGTTCCAGACCGGTCCATGGATCGTCTTGCTCATCTTCTTGACCCTCCTCGTCGTCGCCCGCGTATCCTGCCGGTCTGCTGTCGAGATTCGCCCTTTGAGCTGGGCGAGTCCCGAAGAGGCTAGCTGCCAGCTCATCTTCCTGTGCTTGCAGATCCTCGATGGTTGCTTTCCCTTTCCGCTTCCATCCTCCTCCGGTTGCGCGAACGCCGGCTCTACTTTGAGCCTGCACTTGCTGAGATGCTTTGCTCTTGCTTCCCATCTCACCCGTTGCTTCCTGCTTCTTTGATTGGGTTCCAAGATCAGAAGAAATCAAGATGCTGCAAGTCGTCCAAATTTTTTGGAATGGAACCCAAGGCGGGCGGCGTTTGAGCAACTTCTGACTGAAACGCCGTTCGACTTTCGAGTTTATCCGAACCAGATCGGGCCTCCGAAGCACGGACCCTGCGTTCGACAGCGAAATCCATAACAACACCTTTCATATTCTCTCCATCCATCTCCCCACGCAGCACCTGAGCAAACACTTGAGCACTACAGGTATCGGACATCATGAACGAGTCACAGTGGGAAATCAGGTTCTCCAAGACGCACGGTCTGCCGTATTTCTACAACAGCGCGACGAACGAGTCTGCATGGGAGCCCCCAGCCGAGCTCACAGCCGACCAGATCCGCAAACTCCCCGGCGCGCAGTACATCACCCAGGCTAGCAACGCTGGGTCTTCGGGCGGAGACAAAGTGCGCGCCCGGCATTTGCTTGTCAAGCATGCCAAGAGCCGCAGGCCGTCAAGCTGGAAGGAGGTCAGTCCCATCTTGGCGTCAGAGGCCTGAAAATCTGCAATTCCTTTTGTTTTCAACTTGGTTTGCTCAGTCACTTGAGCTTTGCCTTCTCTGACCCTTTTTCCCTACCATTCCTCGCTACAGGCTAACATCACGCGCTCTCCAGAAGAGGCCATTGAGATCATCAAGGGCCATCTTGAGACTCTCGGGCCGAACCCCTCCGAAGACGACTTTGCCAAGCTCGCATCGGTTCACAGGTGAGCCGAACCCCAATTTGTTTCCCCTACTTCTGCTCACCAGGGCCCGTACAAAATGAAACATTTCATCTCTACCCACAGCGACTGCTCGTCCGCAAAGTCGGGTGGAGATTTGGGCGAGTTTGGACGAGGACAGATGCAAGCTCCCTTCGAAGCTGCCACATACGCCCTCCCCGTCGGTGGTCTGAGCGACATTGTACAGACCGACAGTGGCACGCACCTCATCCTCAGGACCGCATAAATGCACCTGCGGTCACCACTGCAGACGTACCGTTCATTTTCTTCTGAATCCCTCTCCTACGCTGACGCCGGCGACGGCGCACTCTCTCCACAGGTCGCCTCTCTCAGAATCAGATGCTACATAGACTTAAATGCTCATTTTGAGCCCATGTAAGATCTTCCTCAAGAACGCAACACCAGCCAAACCGATGCAAAGCTTCACAGCACTCGAACAAGTATCGCCTTGACTGGAAGCGTGAAGTGTGCGAAGGATACAGTCGCTTCGATTCGTGAAATGTTATTTTTCGTTTTGTGAACCTTTCGTTACAAGTCGTTGTCGTCAGTGAAACAGAGCTCCAGCAGTTTCCTTTGACTTTTGGGGAAATCGCGTGTCGAGAGGCCGGTTGGGGACGTCCTTGCTAGGTAGGACCCGCTAATCGCCTCAGGCCAGTCCAATCACAGCCTTGGCCGCTCGGAGCCGCGCATACAATGCAGGCAAGATGGCCTCCCTCCTTCTCCTCTCCTCCTCCGTCTCCCTCTTCCACTCCCCAATCTTCTCCATCGCCGCACCGTACATCCCGTCCCGAGCAGATTCGAGCGCATGTTCATACTCGTGCGCGAGCGCCTCTTCGTCTGGTGGAGCGAGCTTTTCCAGCGTCAGCGCTTGCACGTCTTGTAGGAGGGATTGAGCCTCTTGAAGGAGCGCCAAGATTGCGCTCGGGCTCAATTGAGGCCGAGACGAGGACCGAGGGTGTTCGTCGTGTGCTTTCGTCATACCGCCGCCCTGTTCAAGAGTTGTCGAGTTGGGAAGGGGCCCATTTTCTGCGTTGCTGCTGCGTCGGTGGGGTATCATCTTTGTCTTTAAACGGACACGTGCGCGGCCAGGACCAGGGAGCAGGTCTTCCTTTGCGAATACGTCTGACGCTTGCGAGTCGCTGCTGCTGAGCATACCATTCGTCGTTGCGGCAGAACTGGCTTTTGCGAAGATTGCCCCTGTAGCGCCTGCGTCCCCGTCCTCGTACTGCACCTCGATGTGCTGCTCCCCGGCCGCCTCGTCATCGCTCCCGCTCGTGACCACCGCCTTGGCCACAGTGTTGGTGTGCTCATGCACCTGCGCATCGCTTGCCATTCTGCCAACAAACGCGAGCAAGCTTGTAGCCTCGCCTCGCAGTCGTCCGACCGCGCGACCGAGAGGTGCCCCGACGGTGCTGAAGCCCTCGTCAAAGCCCGCCTGGAGCGAGCTGAGCTTGCCGTCTGTGATTCCCTCCCTATATCCAGCCTTTCCAACCGAGAGAAAGAAGGAGAGGGAGGGGAACAGACAAAAGAGATTGTTTCTTGTCTCAGTCATGCATGCGCCGATAAAAGACAGAGGGCAAGGAGAGCATGCAAAACTCACATCTTCGAATTGAGCTTCCGTCTTGTTCAAGTCTCGTTCTCCCATGGTGAGCTGCCGCACGCGCAACGGAGCCCGTGCATTCACCGGCGGAGCGCTGTGGTCTCTCATCGACTGCCGCTGCTGTCGTAGCTGCTGTTGCTGCTGCTGACTCTGATGCATAAAAGAAGAAGGCGGAGAGTCGAGATCGTCTAGCGAGATTGCTGTTTCGTCACCGTGGACAGCTGTCGCTTCTGCCTCGTCTCCGGACGACATGAGCCAGTCGTCCTCGTCCTCCTCGACATCGTTGACGACGGTCCTGTATGGCTCTGAGGGAACCGGCACCATGCTGGTGGGGCCAAGTTGTGGATCCTTGCAATGGGGGAAAAGACAGACAACCACCGGGTGAGCGACCGACCTCCTGAAAAGAAGGCCCTCCCCGATCGGTGTGGAGCCGATGCGGAAGACGAAGAGGGAGAGGACCGAGCGCTACGAAAAGAAAAAGGAGGGCGGGAGGAAGCCTTGGATGATCACTCGCTTCGCTTCTTAGATCGCAGTTGCGGCCGTCTGCATTCCAGAGGCGGATCTCGTCGACAACGCCAGCTGGGAATCCCACAGAAAGCCCTCACGCAGCAAACAAGCGAGAAGGAACTGCGACCACAGAAAGAGAAGAGAGAAAGAGCAAGTGAAGACAGCGAAAGATAGAGACCGCTCAGGATGAAATGAGAGCCGGACAAGTCAAGTACGAGATGGGGTTATGAGCGGTTGGGTTGTAAGTGGCGCAGAAAAGTCTAAAGAGACGGCGAATTTGACGATCCCACACACACTTCATCCGAGATGGGGCAGCGATTCCAAAGGGGGCAACACGAAGCGCATCAAGTCATCATCATCAGAATCGTTTCCTTATATTCAAACAGTAAATGCTATGTGACAGCGTGCCTAGAGCCCGGGAACCAAGAGCAGCCAAACGTAAGGGGGAAAAAATGCCTTGGGGTGTGTGTGTGTGTGTGTGTGTGAAGAGCGAGAGAGAGAGAGAGAGCCTTTGTAAGAGCTGATGTTGAAAAAAGGTTGTAGGAGTGCTGGTCCCGGGCTTTCATCGACCGGGTCGGGAGCTGCACAGCTTTTTGAGGGGCGTCGAGCCGCCTGATTCGACCAAGCCGCTTTTCCTGCGTTGAACCTTCGACTTGGCCTTGCGCGCGGGTGATTGAGGGGCGGTAGTACGCGGCTCATCAGCCAGGACAAAGAGCCGTTCGACACCTTCGTCGCACACGGCCATGCTGGAACTCATCTCGAACATTGTCCCCTGCGTCATGATGTTGTTGTCCATGTAGAAGCTTTGAGATGACGATGAGGTCATTTCTGCCAGGGACGGGAAGCCTTCGCTTGCCGGGATGTTGTGGGAAGTGTTGGTCGAGAGAATATGCTGTTGCTGTACAACCCAATAGCATGCATTGTCAGAAAACATATCTAGCAAGCCACCATGATGTTGCACTCACTGTCATAGCTTGGCCGGGACTCATGACATTGCAAAGTCCTGATCTTCGCTCCTGCTTGACTCTCCTCAGATATTCGCCTCGAGCATCGGCGTACCAAAGCGGGATCTCAGCCAGTGGGATCCGTCGGGGCTTACCGGCATAGCTGGGTTGGCCCGGCTCGGAAGGATCGAGAGGCACGATTGGCGCTCCAGCATTCATTGAGGGAGCTCGGAGTGTGGCAGCGGGGAGCAGGCTAGTCGCCGGCGAAGCACTGGCAGCAGAAGCAAGGGACAGAGACTCGTCAAGCATGTATTCGACGGCGGCCTGGTAGCTGGTCGGCCTTTGGAAGCTCGGGGGAGTCCGATCATGCAAAGAGGAACCAGGGTTGGTAGAGTTCATGAAAGAAGTGTCGGGAGTGAGCTGTTCCCACGGCGAAGGGGGTTCTAGCCGTTCCGAATCTTCAAAGCGGGGTGAGGAGAGGTTGGAGGCTACGTGCCAAGGGGAAGGAGCCGCCTCACTGCCTGCATAGCAGCTGCTCCCGCTGCTGTCGCTGCTCGTCTTGACGGAGGAGGAGGAGCACGAGGCACTGTGTGCAGGTGATCGGTATTGGTGCCATGAAGCCATCTTGGCTTCCTTGACGGTCACAGCTTCGTCGACATGAGAAGCAAGGGCGAGGGGCCAGGATCGAGACGGGGGCAAGCCGGCCGAGCGCTTGTGAGGGTGATAAGTCTGTGGCATTCCACGGGTGCTGACTTCGGCATCGTTCTCTGCGTTGTCCTGATGGTTGGACACACCGAGCGTGCCGCTTGAGCGCACCGCCCGAGGCCCCATAGGTCGAGGCAGGTTCAGCACTGAGGTGCTCATGTCTGGTGCTCTGATGGATTGATCGGCGCCGACTGCTATCGCTCAACGCGGGTGAGCGTGTGACTGGATAATGATGTGGGAGTGGTCAGGATGCGAATGTGATGGGGTACGAGTAGGAGGTCAATGCAGATGAGATGGGACTGCACTGAATCAATGCTGCAAGAGCGGGAAGAGGCGTCACGGGACACAGGTGCGCGCGCGGTAAGCTGTGCAACAAGGTGGAGAAGGATGAATGAATGAATGCCTGTGCCGATGCGATGGGGGCCTTTCTTCTTTTGTTCCTCGCGATTGTGATCAGGAAACTCAACTCCTGGCCTTTGGCTTTCCATCAAGCCCGGCTAAAATCACACATCGCCCTTCGTGCCAAACAACAACAACACGGGAAGCGCGTTCTGACGCGTTCCGCCCATCTGCCGCCCCGCGTTTTGAGCCCTCACACTCTCAACATCGAGAGAGCACACCACAGCACACATCTCCAAGACAGGGTTGGGACACGCAGTACAGTACTGTACTGTACGAGTACATACAGCACAGCATTGATTGTCCACCTCAAAACTCGACGCCCTGGTCAGCACAGGGAGACGGACGTTTGACTTTGGAAGTTTGTTCGTCTTGGTTTCGTGGCGACCCCAAGCCACCATAGAAAGTTTCCTACATTCTGGCTGGGAGCAGGGCAGAGTGGAAGGCCAACCCCCAACTTTCTTCATCTGACACCTCGACTCGAAAGCTCAGCAGTCTGCTCTCTCCGGTTTCCGAATGGACACGGGGTGTCAGTTCCCCTCGCCAGCGCGACGACCACAAACCCAAAGCATCGGGCGCTCGCCCAGCTTCACATCATGCAGCGCAGCGCGCCGCAGACTTTGTCTCATGAGCTGCCCATGGAGTAAGCAAAGGCTCGACCCAAAGCTTTTCCAGGAACGACCTCCTGGTGCCTGAGTTCTCAAGCACCGCCAGAAGATTCTTCCGACTACATATCAAATCGGACAGCATCACGCGGGCGACACACACACGAACCAGTGGCACAGGGTCAATGCAACGTCGGCGCAAACCAAATGTGGGATCTGAGCAATCACGAATCACGAAGCGTGCTGTGAAATTTTGGAATTGGCCACCAGAGGTCGGCAGATAGCTTTTGGTACAATGATGACATTTGGGAGGTCGAGTGCTCATCAGGGCAGAGTGCGCATCTTTATCTAATAGTCCTCCCCGCGAGAGACAATCTCCTTGCAAGTGGGCCGCAACATAATCGTGTGCTCAAATTGAGCAGTCATAGACCTGTCAGACACACAGCCACACTTCCGTCAGTGAAAGCCAGCTCAATGTTCAACTCTGATGGCTCGCTGGACTCACCCAGGTTCATCGGCCAGCGGTGGGTAGTCTTGAACTATACCGGCTTGTACAAGGTGCTTCAGCTGTACATATGTTCAGTCCGTCCATTCAGATCAGTGTCAGCTTTCCAAACTGAACATTGAGGCCAAGTACAATGGCTAAACTCACTCCAAGCAGATAGTTCTTCTCGCCTAATCTGTCCAGGTAGCGACGGCAGAAGGGAATCGTGCCAAAGTTCTTGTTGATCGTGTTCAACAATGTCCGCGCACTCGCCACCCGGAGCGTCGTCTGCGGAGGGTGTGTACGACGAGCGTAGTGAGAGCACTCGCCCGAGTCCACAACGTATCCACGACCCGTCGAGCCGAAAGTCTCAATCGCATATGTCTCGCCCTCCTCCATTTTGATGTTGTTGTTCGGTTGGGCCACGATCGGTACCGACTTGCCTCCATGGATCACGTATGGGTTGATGCTGTGTCCTTGCAGATTTTGGACACATTTGACTGGACAGCCGCGTAAAGGACAAAGTCAGTCAGTAATTGCCATGCATCTTCTGAGGAGACAGAAAAGTTGAACCACTCACCATGTTGGAGCTTTCCATCAGCCTCGAACTCGTGGCTCTCCATCACCTCCTGAATCACAGCACCAATCTCGCCCAGTCGAGCATCGATACCAGCGGCCGCAATACCAGCATTGGTTGCCGCCTTGACCGCATCCAGCAGAGGGTTCCACTTGTCCTCAAACGTCAGCGTGAAGGCACTGTCCACAATTCGGCCCTGAACATGGACGCCAATGTCGACCTTCAACACATCTCCCTGTTGCAATACCCGCTTGTCGCCGGCATTGGGTGTGTAATGCGCTGCGACCTCGTTTAGACTGAGTCCGGTGGGGAATCCAATGCCGGCCTCGAGACCGTCTCCCTCGACGAGGGCTCGGTTGGTGTCCTCGATCAGATTTGCAATCTCGGTCATGGTCATTCCGGGCTTGATGGAGCGGCGGGCGTATGCACGGACCTGTCGGTGCACCTCGGCTGCTCGACGCCGGATGTTGTAGTTGTTTCCGTCGCCTTCTTGTTGCAGCCGCTCCCGCTCCCTGCGCTCTTCGTCAGTGACTCGCTTTGTATTCCTGGGTGGAAAGTGAGATAGGTACGTAGAAAGGGAGGAAATAGTGAATGAGCATCGGCACCATTCCATCCTGCTGATCCTGCCGAAGCTTAGCATGCGTCACTCACTCGTCCCACTTGCTTCGATCGTACTCCACAATCTCACCGATGGGGAAGATACCATCAGCATAAATCTTGGTCAGACCGACCCGGGGAGGGTCCGATTGAGCCATGACCGGGTTCGGTCCACGGTTCGCCTTTGCCCTCCGCTTCGCAGCTCCACTCTTCTTGTTCTTCTTCTTCTTCTTTTTGGAAGCACCGCCTGTAGCGCCTCCTTCGCCGCCCGCTGCATCTCCGTCCTCGTCATCATCATCGTCATCACCGTCGCCGCCGTCCTCTTCGGCATGGCCATTGGTGTTGGCGGCAGCCGCGCCGTTTCCGTTTGCTTGCCCATTTGCGGGGGCAGCTCCGGCACCGTTGGTGCTCAGCTGAGTCTGTACTTTGGCAGCAAGCTCGTCCGTCATCTTTGGTTCGTGTCTGAGCTCGTAGATGTGTCCAAAGATGGAGGAGGCCTTCCTCCCTGGCTCAGTTCAAGGCTCAGACAAGATCAAGCTCGTTCCCAAAAATTTTGAGTTGGGCTGGACTTCTTGTCGGGTCCGACAAGAGTCACACGACCCGCCCATATGTAGCGAGATTCTATATGTCTAGGGTTGATGGAATGCTGGTCAAGTCAAGTAGTACACAGATGTTGCGCCGGAAAAGAGAGGGAGAGGGATCGCTAGTGGCTGTGATTAAAGAAAAAGCAAGTGACTCTGGTGCGGAAGGTGCAAGGCAAAGGGACAACGACTCCGTTGTCGTCGACTTGCGAGTTGCGAAACAAACGCTGGCAGACGACTATTTGGAAGGAGAGCGTCCGCTTCCGACAAAGACGACCTCGTCCTCATCATCGTCATCGACCTCGAGAGCGTTGTCCATGTTGCCCTTGCTCGTCCAATACGCATCTATTTCGCCCCGAGTGGCGCGACGCTGGTTGCCTGCTGACGTGGAAGCGGAAGGGCTGGCGGGATTGTTCGCTTCGAGCAGATTTGCAGGGGCAGGGCGGAAGTAGCCTTCGCTCCCGCCATCAGTCCTTTGACGCTTTCGAGCGTTCACAGCCGCATTATTGTTGTAGATCACCTCTTTCGAAAGCTGGTACCAGGGTCCAGCGGAGCCATTGCTGCGATCTTGACTGTGATCGTTGCCTCCTGGGACATCGTCGTCTCCAACTTCGTCCACCTCAGCGAAGTCGTCGCCACCAGCAGAGGAACCGGAGTCGTCGATAACAAAGGCAGTTTCGGGGGCCTGACCGCTTTGTGCGGTGCCATTAGGTGCGGCTCTGTTGGGAATGATGATTGGATCCGCTGCAGATCTCCCGCTCCTTGTCCGTTTTGCTGGTCTTCCTTGCGACCGGTATCGGGACTCTTCCTCCTCATCATCGTCGCTGTTGCTCAATTGGAGGGCTTCCTCATCTTGAGCATCATCCACCGCGTCCGCTCTACGCTTGCCATTCACGCTCTGGAGCCCTTTGGCAATCATGCCCATCCCTGTGTTTGCTGCTTGTATGCTGGCTCTCACGGCCTGGTTGATACTGGCGAGCGCATTGCGAGACGAATCTTGCCGGGAAGCACGAGCCGGTAATTGTTGTGGGGCTCCAATGTTACTAGACGGTCCTGGCTGCGGCGACATCCTGGCTGTAGGGCGATCCAGTTTGATTTGAAGCTCGTTCGATTCCCACAAGGTTTGAATCTGTCAAAAGTCAATGCGGAGAGTAAGAACACTGATGCAGTTCCCAGTGATCGTAAGCTAAAAGCAAGGCTGACTTACCTTCTTGCGGTGCTTGATGGTCGACGGTTTGATACCAAACAGCTTGCCCAGAAAGCTGAGAGGGTCTTTAGCGCGGCCCTGATCGAGTTCAGCCATGATCATTTGCCTTGCCCACTCGTCCTCTTCATCTGAGTAGCGACTGTCTCCCTTCCTCAGACTCTTCCTCCGAATCTCATCCGCAGTAGGTCTGCTTCCAGCGGGGCCACCAAGAGCGGCAGAGCGCTCGCCAATCGCAGCAGTGATCAGATCAAACGCGCCAGAGAAGGCGAGTTTGACCTCATATATGTTGTGCGATCCAACGGAAACGTCGTTCGCTGAAGAAATTGAACCGTTTCAGCAAAGTGTCAGAAACGTAGGTCAATGCCCATGCGAGGACAAGATGCTCACTTGTGTCCAGTGGATCTTCGAGGCTCAGCTTCCCAGGATTTCTGGCGTCCAACCAGCCGCGCATGGCCTTGTTGAAGTAGCTCCCGTTGCCACGGACGCTGACTCCGAGCTCTTCATATGCAAATCGTTTGCCATACAATTCGAAATACTCCAGCAACAGCACCCCGAGGTTTCCAGCGGGATCGATCTCCCTCCGTTGTACCCGTGGGTGCATCTAGATCGCAAAAGATTACAATGCATGCTGAGTGCACCGTTTCCAAGCTATGCGCAGATTTGATTCGCGAGTCCGTGCTCACCTGTAGAAAGCTGATGACAGTCAAGATCACTGCGTAGCTGCCCAGCCCGCCCATAAACACTTCGCTCAGATTCCGCTGGGACAGCAATTGTTTGACCACCATGATTAGGGGACGTAGAGCGGGCTGTTTGGTCAAGTGTTTGGACACAAAGTCCGCGGCAGTCAAGCCGTTGCTCTGGTTGACAGAAATGTCGACCTTGTATTCCCCGTATGCGCAGATGAATTTGACGATTGGTACTTTGGCTCGTGCTATCACTTGGACGTTGCCTCGCGCGAGATTGTTGGTCCGAAGAATAAAGGCCATGTTGCGCAGGACAGTCTCACGAGATATCGTATTCATCGAATGAGAAAGAACGACCAGATCGATGTCGCTGAGAGTCGAGAATGCAGGGTCAGACTTGCAAATCTTGAAGCGGAAGCTGCATGGATGACTCACCCTTCAGGAAGATATAGGCGAGTGTTGTGCGAGCCGAAAGGTCTGACGTCCGCGTCCGGCCACTTGCTCTGGATAGCTTTGCGAATGAGTGCGATGACCATATCTCGACACTCCAACTCTGCTTTCGTCGGAGTGAGCCAGTTGTCAAAGGCCATTACTTCTCGATGGAGCCTGGCAACATTCACGCAGAAGAATCAGCTACACATTCAACCAATCTTGGAGCAGCGCAGGCAAACTCACATTTCTGCGCCATTTCTACACCGGTCCCAGTCCACGTCCACGGACCACGGTGTGCTGGCAGAGTATAGATCCTTGCGCTCCTTCTTCGTGAGGTGCGGCTCCTTGGTCGAGATCTCATTGTGCTTGCGCTTAGTCCCGGCGGACGCTCGGTTGGCCGCATTGGAGGTCCCGCCCTTCTGAGACTGACCGTTTCCCGCATTCTTGTCTGACGATCCTCGCATTGGGGCTTTGCCCTTGTCATTCCGGTTGCCAGCGTTTCTACTGGGAGCAGCATTGCCGGCATCAGCCATCAGGCCAGCAACTCGGTTGCGCGCTGCTCCCTTGGCCTCGGTCTGCCCTCCCCCTCCTCGACCGCTCGCGGATCTCGATGACGAAGCCACTGCATTGTTGCTGTCAGGCGCATCGAACGTGATGAAGTCCTCGCCGTCAAAAGCACCAGACATGCTGTCCACGTCGCTGTCACGCAGGGGCGACTCCGTTCCAAGACTTCCGCCGTATCACTTGATCGTTATTGGTCCTCCTTATGGGTGCTGTGGTCCGATCTTGTCGCCTTATTGCCTGTTGTCGTTGCCAGCAGTTGGCCCATCAAGCACGAACTTCCAAAAATTTTGGGAAGCTCCAATGTGCACGTGACCTGCTCAGGATGATATCGACGAGTCGAATCTTGAGCTGCGCAACACTTATCACAACTTCGACCACAGCCAGGAGGAGCAAAGGACTTGGTCGACTGAGACTGAGACTGAAAAAGGTGAAGGCGAACATCTCAACTGGTCTGTTCCAAGGCGAGTGTCGATCTTCAGCTGAGCTCTTCACATCCTCTCCACCCTCTCCTCACTCCCACTTTGGCCTCGGACAGGTACATTACAGACCCCTGTTGGGAAGGCCAGGAACAGCAGCAGAAGGCAGTATGGCTCCGCATACATCCAGCAGTCGTAAGCATGTCTCTTCCTCTTCCTCAGCTTCGTCCGCCCACAACCACTCCTCGTTCTCGCGCAGAGATTATGCCTCGCCTACGCACTCCAGAGACCGGGACAGGGACCGCTCGCGCTCTCGCTCCCCACCGCCGCGCTCCTCCGGCTCTCACTCATCACGATATGAACCACCCTCACATCAGGACCGCACTAGAGAATGGGATCGGGACAGGGACAGAGACAGGGAGAGAAAACGTGATCGAGACTGGGATCGTCGGGATCGACACAGGGACGAGAGGGACCGAGATTGGAGGAGGGATCGAGACGGAGACAGGGACCGGGATCGAGATCGGGACAGAGACAGGGACTTGAGGCGGAAATCACCTGCTCCCAGTTCAAACGCACCAAGCAAACCTCGGGAACTGCTACCACGCAAACCAGCCGTGCCTCCTACAGTTGTGACGCCTGCTCCGGCACCAGTGGCGGAAGTACCGCAGCCAGCACCACCACCTCCGCCCGCGACATCCGACATCGCGGTAAATGAAGCAAAAGCTTCGCTTGCATCAGAGTCAGTAGTACCCTCGAGCTCGCCTGCGGCGCTCAAGAAACTTCTTGAGCCGGACGCGATGGATACGTCAGCGGATCCAGACATCGAAGAGCAGGATACCAAGCCCAAGGCGGAGGAGGAGACCAAGGAGGCCGAAGACGACGAGGTGGATGAGTTGGACGCATTCATGATGGGTGTCGAGGCTCAAGTGGCCAAGGTAAACAAGGAGGACGAGAAGCGGTTCGGAACAGGCAAAGCAAAGACCAATCTTCCACTGCCACTGGATGACGAGGCTGAGGAGCAAGCCGCGGGAAATGAGGATGACCCAGATACCGGTCTGCTCGAGGCTGAAGACATCATGGCACTTGCCGCAAAGAGGGTCAAAAAAAAGGAGATGCCGGTCGTGGATCACTCGAAGATGGCTTACGAGCCCTTTCAGAAGGCCTTTTACCACCCACCGGCGGAAGTCGAAGAGATGTCCGAAGACCAGGCCGAGAATCTTCGCCTCGAGCTCGATGCGATCGCGGTGCGGGGAAAAGATTGTCCCAAACCCATCACAAAATGGTCGCATTGCGGCCTTCCGGCTTCGTGCCTCGATGTCATCAAGAGACTCGACTACACGGCGCCGACTCCTATTCAAGCGCAGGCCATTCCAGCCATTATGTCTGGACGGGATATAATTGGTGTTGCCAAGACGGGTTCCGGAAAGACGATGGCCTTCTTGCTGCCCATGTTTCGACACGTCAAAGCTCAGCGACCCGTTGAAAACCTTGAAGGACCCATCACACTCATCATGACCCCCACACGCGAGCTCGCCGTTCAAATTTACAAAGAAAGCAAACCCTTCCTGAAAGCACTCGGAATTCGGGCTGTATGCGTCTATGGTGGTGCCCCCATCTCGGAACAGATCGCAGAGATGAAGCGATCGGCGGAGGTTGTTGTAGCCACTCCAGGTCGAATGATTGATCTCCTTACTGCGAACAATGGCAGAGTGACCAATCTCCGGAGAGTGACCTACCTAGTGCTCGACGAGGCGGATCGCATGTTCGACATGGGATTCGAGCCACAGGTCATGAAGATCATCAACAACATCCGACCGGACAGACAGACGGTGCTGTTTTCGGCGACGTTTCCCAAACAGATGGAGAGTCTGGCTCGGAAAGTGTTGCGGACGAAGCCACTGGAAATTACCGTCGGCGGACGAAGCGTTGTTGCACCCGAGATTGAGCAGATAGTTGAGGTGCGGGAGGAAAGCACGAAGTTCAATCGCCTGCTGGAAATCCTTGGGCAGTTGTACAACGAAGAAGAGGACGCGAGGACGCTTATCTTCGTGGAACGACAGGATTCGGCAGACGACCTGCTCAAGCAGCTGATGGCCAAAGGGTACTTGACCATGAGTCTACACGGCGGCCAAGATCAGACGGATCGGGACTCCCACATCTCAGATTTCAAGAATGGTATCGTGCCAATCTTGACAGCCACCTCCGTTGCTGCTCGTGGTCTCGACGTGAAACAGCTCAAGCTGGTGATCAACTACGATGCGCCCAATCATCTGGAAGACTATGTCCATCGGGCGGGCCGGACGGGTCGAGCAGGGAACAAGGGGACATGCATCACTTTCATCACTCCTCAGCAAGACCGTTTCGCTCGTGACATCATTGCTGCGCTCAAAGCTAGCAAAGTCGCTATCCCTGCCGATCTCCAGGCGTTGTTCGAGACCTTCAAAGAGAAATTGGCCCAGGGCAAAGCGCACGCAGCCGGTTCTGGATTCGGAGGCAAAGGTCTCGAGCGCCTGGAGAGTGATCGTGAGAAGGCTCTCCGGGCTCAAAAGACTGCCTACGGAGAAGGAGGCAACGAGACGGAGGCTCCAACAGCCGAAAGTGGCAAAGGCAAGGACAGTGAAGCTCTTGCAGCTATCAGCAATGTGGAAATCAAGGTCCAAAAAGGAGCCGCTCCTTCCTCATCGACCGGCCCGGGCTCAAACGAAGCTTACGACCGTGCCAACGAGCTCACAGTCGAAGTCAAGAAAGGCGCCGCCCCCGAAAACATTCGCTCGAACAAGAGTGCGGGAGCAGGGGCAGCCGCCAACCCAGCGCTCGACAGTGGCGTCCAAGAAAGACTCAAGTCGATTGAGGGAGCGGACAAGAACAAGCTGGCGAGCGCGTTGGCGGCTATCAGTGCGATGTCACAGAAGAAGGGTGCTGCAGGCGCGGGTGCAAATACTGCTCCTGAGCAGGCTCGCAAGCCAAAGGATCCAGATGCGACAGATTACCATGCGATCATTCCTATCAACGAGTGAGTGGGCCTTTTATTGCTACTTGCCCGCATTGAACTTGAGACTGACTTTCCTTTTCTTCTTCTTTCAGCTTCCCACAACGAGCCAGGTGGAGGGTCACGAATAAGGAGACGATGAGCGAATTGATAGATACTACGGGCGCGTCTGGTGAGTCCTTCATCGCAATCACCGTCTTTCATTATCGAGTGGCACAAGGTTGACTTACATCGTTCTTTCCATTTCACCAGTGACGAACAAGGGCCAATTCTACGAGAAGGGCAAGGAGCCGGGACCAGGAGACCCACCCAAGCTCCAGCTCTTGATCGAGTCCAACGACGAGTCTCGCGTCGAACATGCGGTACGTGAGGTCAAACGGCTGCTGCTGGAGGCTACCCAGGCTGCCCTCGAAGCGGAGGCGAGAGGCCCGCAACATGCTTCTGGAAGGTATTCTGTAGTGTAACTCGGGTCACTTCGTGTTCAATCAAAACAATCGCGCACTTGCGTTGTACCCACGTCAGAGAGGTGAACAAAATGAGCAAGCCAAGGGGATTGAATTCTGGGGGAAGAGGGCATCAGGTGCACAATGTTCTCGCACTTGTTATGCGCATCGAAGGATCAGAAAGCGCTCCTGCTCCAGCCAAGCTCGAATGAGCCGTGAGAAACCAGCAGTTGAAGTCTTTCTACTTCCACTTGGGGAACCTGCGCCTCCAGAGGTCGATGGTCACAGGAGAGACTTGCACAGGTCGTGCGCCGAGGAAGATGCAGCAATCTGAGGTGTGGTTTGAGAAGCTCCTGACAAAATTTACCCTCCCCTTCACCCTTCAGGGTCGTTCTCATCCATCCTTCGTCCACTCGCATCAGACTTAGCTTAGAGGTGATAATGGCACGTCCATCACCTCTAATCAAAGTCTGATGTGAGCGGCAGAAAGATGGGTGAGAATGACACCGAAGAGGAAGAGGAGGGAAAACTTTGTGAGGACTGAGGAGATCTTCCTGCACCAACGCGTGGGGGAGAAGGGCCATTTTATGCTTTTTTGCGCGCTGGGCGAGCTGTATTCGGCCGAGTGAAGCATCGGACAACGGAGTGAAACGCACAGATGTCTGAGAAGGTAACCTCAAGATGTCGGCACCGTAATAGTAAACAGGATCACAACGCGCCCACAGCAGCCATGGCAAGCGCGACAGCATCGTGGACAGAAGGGGCGGAGGACGCCGAGCAGCAGCTCCTTCCAGACTTCCTGGTCGGTGGACAGCCCTTCCTAGACACCACACCGCTCAGAGACCTCAGCCGGAGGACCTTCTTCCAAGCACTGGCGGCTGCGACCCCGGACAGCAGCACCGAATCCAGCTCGCAGAGTAATGCTGGCAAGGCCGGCGCTACTCCTGGAGGGGGCAGCACCACCCCAAAGACTGTCATTCTGGACCCCGTTCTAGCCGGGCCGCTCGGTCTGACCATCGATGTCGCTTCCCTCAAAGCTCACGGCGTCGACAAAATGTTCTGGCTCGAGCTCGACCAGGACCCCACCGAATACGATGAGGACCAGGGCGAGCGTCAAGAGGACACCTTCTCCTCTCTAGGTGCGACAAGATGGCCTCCAAAGCGGCTTCGGGTCCCCGTCAATGCACCCACTCGCGCAGTCGTGTACATTTGCCGACCAGAAATCGCATGTATGCGCGTCATTGCAGGCCACATCTTGGCCGACTTGGCCGCCAACAACAGTCATGCAAACATGAGACCTGGCGGGCCCCTTCCGTCCTCCTCTTCGCTCTCGCATACATACTCGGTTCTGCTCTCACCCCGCCGGACCGAGCTGTCGCTGCTCTACCTAGCCTCCTTAAGGCTACTGCCCGCGCCCACACCGATCGATCCCAGCTCCAGCACCTCGGCGCAGCTCAATTATGCATCAGCCTCGGGGTTGTCATCAGCTACTTCCTCATCCTCATATCTCACCACCGTCCTGGATCTGCCTCTCGAGTTCCTACCTCTAGATGGCACGGCCAGCTCCGCGCCATCGTCATCTACCGCACAATCCCAGACAGCAACAGCGGCCAAACCATCGCCGTCGACAGCTAGCTCCGCATTCACGTCAAGCTCGCTTCTATCTCTCGAATGGACGCACGAGTTTGCATTCACACGCCTGTATCGCGACGGAGACCATGCCGCCATGTACCTAGCGGCTCAGGCGTTGATGACCGTACAGCATGTCTATGGCCTCATCCCTCGAATCGTCGGCAAAGGTGATCTCGCAAAGGTATGTTAATTCAGCCGCATCTTTCAGTCGCTCTGGATCGCGTGGGAGTCAAAACTGACAGCATCTGTGCTGACTCGCGTCACTTCAGCGTCTCGCTGACTTGCTCATTCGACAAAGAAGAGAACATCTCTCAGCAGACCCAACCAATCCTGCGCTCGTGGCACCACCAACATTCATGCCAATGGCACCGCCCTCGCAACCATCATCATCAGGAGCCGGGCCAAATCAAGGTTCTGACCCTGCCTCCTTCGGCCGCAGGGCGGGAGCCGGCTGGAGTAATCCAAATCGGATAGATGCGCTCATCATCATCGATAGAAGTGTAGATTGGGCGAGTGTGCTGTGTACGCAGCTGACTTATGAGGGTCTGATCAAGGAGGTCATTGGTATTCGAAATGGTATGCAACAATTGAAATCTGTCCCACGTCAGCGACCTTGCTTCCGTGCTGACAATCATACTCCAAATTGACAGCACATGTCGACGTTGATGCATCATTAGTTGGTGGTCAAGCGGGTGCGGCAGGCCCGTCAGGGCAGCCCGGCGATCCTGCACGCTCTCCAGCACCAGGTTCGCGGCAGTCTCCCAATCCTGCGTCTTCTTCTTCGAACAACCCAGGTGGACCCAAGCGGAAATACCTGCTTTCTACACTATCTGATCCAGTCTATGCTCGACTGCGTGATCTTAACTTCTCTTCGGTGGGAGAGCGCCTACATGCGATGGCGACTCGGTTGAATGCTTCCTATGCGGATAGACACAGCGCCAAGACAATGGCCGAGATCAAGGCCTTTGTTGGACGACTGGGTAGTTTACAGGCTACGCATCAAGCACTCGGCGTGCATACTGATCTTACGGAGCGAATCACACGGAGAACAAGCGGGGACGAGGTATTCCACCGCATGTTGGAGATTCAACAAAACATCGTTGCGGGTCTGGACCTTTCGGGTCAATTGAATGCGATCGAGGACCTGATTTACGCTTCCACTTCAGGGCCCGGCGGACTACTGGCGGGCACCACGACTCGCGACGGTCAACCGATCGCGCCGGCTCAAGCTGGGCAACCTTCAGCAGCTTCGTTGCTACCCATTCTCAGATTGCTCTGTCTGATGAGTGTCGTCAGCGGCGGATTGAAGGCGAAGAATTTGGAATACATCAAGAGGGAGCTCTGCCAGACATTTGGGTATGATGTGCTTCCTCTCCTGCTCCAGCTCTCCAAAGTTGGACTACTCACACGGGAGGGAGCAGGGCCAGGGGTCGGGTTCAGCTCGTCCGCAGCCACGCTGGACCGAGCAGTCGCGAACGGGGGAGGCGGAGATGCCTCCAATGCTGCCACTGGCGGAACGGGGCCCAGCGGCCTTCCTTCCAGTCTTTCAGCGACAGGCGCAACCGCATACTCTGGCTTTTCGGCGGTCAGGAGAACACTAAAACTGATCAACGACGATGTAGACGAACGAAATCCTAAGGACGTCAGCTATGTCTTCTCCGGCTATGCGCCACTCAGCATTCGACTTGTCCAAATCGTGGCCCAAAGAGAAGCACTGGTCGCAGGTGCGACAAGCAATGTCGATCAAATCGGGCAACAACAGCAGCAAGGAGCCAACGGCACTACAGGAGCATACGGGCGGAGAGGGAAATTGCTACCCCGCGCACATCCGATTGCAGGTTGGAAAGGGTACGAGGACGTCTTGTCCATCCTACCCGGAGCTACCTTTGATGAGGTACAGCGACCAGTGCTCAACTCTCGACCTACAAGCTCGACCTCGTCTGCCCCACTGACCGGCGGAGGCACTACAAAACAGCAACAGCAACCAGCCTTGCAACCTCAAATCATCGATCCGGACTCTCCTCGGACCACCCTTGTGTTCTTCTTGGGAGGAGCGACGTATGCGGAGGTGTCAGCCCTCCGGTTCATGTCTGCCCAGACTCGGAATAGGAGATTCGTAGCGATGACAACGCATATGGTCGGAGGAGACGATGTGCTGGGAGGATTGGTGGATGGGTTCGGACGGTAGCAGAACGAAGGGAACAATCCGAGTGAGTGATTTTCCCTGTTCCTCGTGCTCCGCGCCAGAGCCATCCATCTTTCTCCCCCGTCCCCGGAACCCGGATCATAAATTAGCCCACGCCACCTTCGCCCACCAGCATCTTCACCGGCGGTGTGGGTCAGTCTCGATCCGCAGATCAAGTGGGAAGTTGGCGAGGCAGGCGTCATAACCCTGCTTCTGCTGACACTCCCATCCCAAAACTCGCGTACACAATCCCTCACGCCATGTCTGCCAGGACTCTGGGATGTTCTTTTCCACATCCGAATGAGCAGCGGGGTGACTAAAAGATCTGCAATGCGGACATTTCCCATCCTACAACTACGACTCCCAATCTCCCAGTCGTCGTCAATGCTGCGCCTGCAGAGCTGACGCGTGCTGTTCTTTGTTCCACACTGTGAAGCAGGTGATCCACCAGAATGCATACCCAATCCCCTCCATCCCATCTGTGAAACTGCTGCCGATTTCAGGTTCGCAGACGAGCGCCAGAATCTGTGGAGACGTCCATGAGATTGTGGAATCTAGATGGAGGCAAAGAGAGGGAAATACAGCATGAGGAAATTGGAAAGTCATGGACCTGGTGAAGTCATGTGCTTGAGCGTATGCTGTGAACGTGCTGCGGAATACGCTTATGCGGTCTCCTCAGCAGCGGGGGCAGGGGCGGCGACGGAAGCCTTCTTGCCACGGGGCTTGGCAGGTTGTTGCGCCTTTCGCGATCGCTGAGAGCGGTGGAGGGCAGAGGCACGGGCAACAGCAACTAAAGAGATCGTGCATGAAGAAGAGGGGAAATGAAAGTAGAATGAGTCAGTATACGGTTCCGTTCGAGGGAACAAATGGAAAAGGTGGGACAATGGATGCTGTATGTGCGGCTGGAACAGCTCCCCGGGGGTCGGAGCAAGTAGCGGCAGAAGCGACTGGAGAAATCGACGGCACCGTTGGTATCCCCCGATCCAGCTCTTGCACCCGACTTTGACATCATGCTCTTGCATCTCTTATACGCCCATCCCTTCAGAGCCCGCAGACGGTCTGGGTGGGTTCTAGCGAGATGCCAGCAGGCCAGCCACAGGCCCCTGCTTTCCCGTTCTCCTCCATCAGCATTGTTCCCATCGAGTTCCCTCCAATCCTCCATCCGCTGTTGCGTCCCGACCCTGCACGGCACTACTTGTATATGCTGCAAGTCTTCCGCATCCGCTTCCGCCCATGATCCTTTCCACAGCCCTTTCTGCGATTCTGGAACCGGTGTCGGGTCGAAACTTACCTTGGGTGAGGTCACGTCGGTAGCCGTTCTTGTGGACAATGTTGCTGATGGCACCAGCGGAGCGTCGGCTGCCTCCCTTCTTGAGGGTGGTGGTGGAGTGAGCACCCTTGACAGCGCCTCGAGAGGCCTTGCCCTTTCGGGTGACAACGACAACACCGCGTCCGCCGGGGGCAGCCTCGATTCCGATGTTCTTGTTGTTGGTGGTGGAGGAGTACTTGAACGAGTGCAGCTGGGTCAGGTTGGCGGGCTCGCGGGTGAAGACGCGGGGCAAGCTCGCCTGCTTGACAATGTAGGAAGAGGTGCGGCGGGTCAGGAGCCACTCGAGCTCGTTGCTGACGTTAACTCCGGGCATGGTTGCTGGTGTTGTGTGTTGGTATTGGGAGATCAGATGGGTGTTGAGCGACGGAGCTGAGGTGAGGATTGGACGAGCCCGGCCGCAGCTTCCCCGTTCTTCTTGCCCAGCCTCGAGGGTGAGAAAAAATGGAAGCTCCGAATGGCGGTTTTTACTTGGAAAAATGCTTTCGAAATTCGAAAAGTAGAGTGGAGGACGCTTTTCCCACGCCCCAACCCCAACATGGCTCAAGCCAACACCCAACCACATCTGCGAATAATTTAGGGCACTGAACGATATTTCGAGTACGAACGATCAAAATGGCTTCGACTTCAGCAGCAGCAGCGGCCGCGAGCGGAAGCAGCTCAGCAAACGGCGCGGAAGCGGAAATGACACCGAGCGGAATCCCCAAGGCTCCCTTTGTCGTGAGTGCTTCGCGTCTGATTGAACCAGAGTGAGCGTTGTTGAACTTCTTAGATCCACCCAGGTTGACGTTGAGGCGCACATAGGAGGAGCGGACAAGCCTGTTGAGCCAGCATTACGCAAGTTCCAAGAGGCGACAGCGTGAGTCGTCAAAGCGCGCGCTGCGTCGAAAGCTCAGGCTCAACTATGCCTTGTCACATACAGGAAATACAAGTACATGGAAGCAAGCACAGCGCAGCGGAGGAGAGGATTGGAGGAGAAGATCCCAGACATTAGAAAAACGCTGCAGATGGTCGAGCATCTCAAAACGCTCAAGGTGGGTCTGTTCTCAACCGTAGCCTGCGAAGCGTGTGGTACTGATGTTGTTCACGTTGTCTCTCAAACTTTGCAGGAGGAGGAGCAAGGCATGGAGACAATGTTCGAGCTGAACGACACCCTATACGCGAAGGCAAAGATCCAAGCTGTCGAGACAGTAAATCTATGGCTCGGAGTGAGTGTCACACTTGGCTTTTCCCAAGCTCTGTGCATGTAGCCAAAGACTGATAGCCCACCTTTGTTTCCTCGCAGGCCAACGTGATGCTTTCATATCCACTCGACGAAGCTATCGAGCTGCTGAGATCCAAGCTTACCGGCGCGGAAGCTTCTCTAGACAGTGCAAAGGCTGACCTCGACTTCCTACGGGAACAAATCACGGTGATGGAAGTGAACACGGCAAGGTGTCACAACTGGGATGTTAGTCGAAGGCGGAGATTGTGAGTGGCTTCGCGACCTGCTTCTGAAAGATCCTTGACTGCAGAGTACTGACACTGAATGTCAACTATGCAGACGCGAGCAACAGAGTAAAGAAGAGAAAGACGTCACAGCCTGAAGACAGACTCCGCATTTGTCAATCCCTTAGATACCACTGAATCCAGTCTCGTACTGGCGATTGCATTATTATTGTGCTGGCAGACTGTTGTACAAGTTAGCTGGTGGTACATGGCGTGCGTTCGTGATGAGTTCTGCGTCTAAGATACAAGCTCTACTCTTCGTCGTCCTCCGCGCCGCCTTCTTCATCGTCTTCGTCCTCTTCGGCACCCACTTCTTGTTCAGGGTCCTGTCCTTCCGCATCAGCCTTGCGCTTGCCAGCAGCTCGCCTACGTTTGGGCTTGGGATTTGCTTCTTGCGCCTGTAAATGCACCAAATGCGCTTTGAGCGTCTCATCAGCAACGGCAGAGAGAAAGCAACTGACCATTCTATATCTTGTCAAGAAGATGCGTAACACCTCGTGGTACTCGTCGAGCCCCAACAACCTGAAAGCTGTGAGCAGGTCATCGCCACTGATGGTTTTCCTGCGATCGGCCAGACATCGCTCATTCGCTTCCGACGTCACAAAGCTGATGAACTCGCTCAGGACAAGCTGTACTGCCTCTTTTGCGTCCTTGCCTATCTTGGCCGAGTCTGGTAAGGATCGACGCATAATGCGCGAGATATTGGCGATGGGGAGGGTCTCCGTTGGAGGAGGTGGCACCAGGGCGAGCGCGGCGGCAGATAGCGGAGGGAGAGGCGGTGAGGCCGGGGCTCCATCTGAGCCTGACCCATTTTCTGAGAACGGTCGATCTGCATCGTACGGAGCAGTGGCAGCAATTGATGAGCCAGCGGTACTGGTCGACGTTTCTGCCTCAAAGGAATCCATCTTGTTTGGAAGAGTGGTCAAGAGGCGTCCAATGCCGACATTGACCGTTTCCTGTTTTTATACTCTGGTGTGCTTGCACTTTCACAACCATGAAGGTTGATGGAGCAGTTGTTTGTGAGTTGGTGTTGATCTTCGCGATGGCGATGCTGATGCTGATCCAAGATGATCGCTTCCTTGTTCGGTTCTCATGCCAGACGAATACGAACGCGTCGCGTCGCGCTTCCAACGCGATTCGCGTCTCGCGTGCTCCCAAGGAAGATCGGGCAAAAGTGTTGCCTTCCTGATCTCGCTGCTCCATGTCTCTCTCCTTCATCCCACCCACCCAACCACACCGGCTCCGAGATCTACTCTCAAAGCTCCAATCATGTCAGGCTTTGATTCAGGTCGGGTCTTCTCAGCCCAGGTGCTCGCCGGCTCAGACGAATCTCGAGCTCCCGACGCACCCGCCCAGACCGAAGCTACCTTCTTCGACTTTGTCCAGCGCTTCCGTCAGGGCAATAGTTTCATCTACCGTGACCGGCTCCGTTCCAACCTCCTCGCAAAGCAGCATGTGCTCGAAGTACAGCTTGAACACGTCCAGCTATGGTCTGCACAGCTTGCTCAAGACCTACGAGACACCCCTGCCGAAGTCCTGCCTCTGGTGAGTGCCGTATTCACCCTTGTCACCTCCGTGTGAAATGCTCATGGTGAATGATCTTCCCTCCGGCAGTTTGAGACTGCAGTGCGACGAGCGGCCCGCTTGATTCTGTATCCCGTTGCAGAAAATGGTGTTCGACCGGAAGCACCAGAATGCCAAGTCACGCTCCTTTCTAGTGTCAACTTGCTGGCCATGCGCGACCTTCACGCCGACTCGATCTCCCACCTCGTTCGAATTCCCGGTATCGTCATTGGCGCTACCACACTCGCATCTCGCGCGACTTCTCTCACCATCCGATGCAAAGACTGTGGATCGACTCAGAAGCTTCCGATTCACGGTGGTTTCGGCGGCTTTACCCTGCCCCGCTACTGCGACGCTGCGAAGAACAATGAGGGTGCAGCAGCTGGCGGAAGGTGCAGCACAGACCCTTTCGTAATTGTGCACGACAAGTGCACCTTTGTGGACACGCAGACGATCAAGCTTCAAGAAGCACCGGACATGGTCCCCGTCGGAGAACTGCCGCGTCACATGCTTCTGAGTGCGGACCGAGCTCTGTGCGGACGAGTCGTTCCGGGCTCGCGTATTATTGCAACGGGTATTTACTCGACTTTTGCGAGCTCGAAGGGTGCAGCCAGCGGCAAGGGAGCAGGCGGAGCAGTAGCCATTCGTACTCCTTATCTCCGCGTCATTGGTCTCGAGATCGACGCTGAAGGTGCAGGTGGTCGAGGTGGCCAGCGCATGTTCAGCGCAGCTGAGGAAGAGGAGTTCCAGCGTCTGGCCAGAACACCAGACCTGTACTCCAAGTTTGCAAACAGCATCGCTCCTAGTGTGTTCGGAGGCGAAGGTGAGTCGCACGACATCAGGCATGAGGACTGAATGCATTTGAGCTGACCGCAGTCATCTACTCCAGACATCAAGAAGGCTATCACATGTTTGCTGTTCGGCGGAAGCAAGAAGGTCCTTCCTGACGGTATGCGACTCCGTGGCGACATCAATGTTCTGTTACTCGGTGACCCTGGTACTGCCAAGAGTCAACTGCTGAAATTCGTGGAGAAGGTGAGAAATTCGAAGTAGGTTGCTCACAGATCCAAGGGCTGTGTTCTGACGTTTGCTTTCAAAACCAGGTCTCTCCTATCTCAGTGTACACGTCCGGCAAAGGAAGTAGTGCCGCAGGTCTTACCGCGTCCGTGCAGCGCGATTCAAGCTCGGTGAGTACAGTGCATATAGAAGCGATTGCGACGCGTCACTGACACAACTTTTTTGCAGCGAGAGTTCTACCTGGAAGGAGGTGCCATGGTGTTGGCAGATGGCGGCGTGGTATGCATTGATGAGTTCGACAAGATGCGAGACGAGGACCGCGTAGCAATTCACGAGGCCATGGAGCAACAGACTATCTCGATCGCGAAAGCAGGTATCACGACCGTCCTCAACAGCAGAACATCTGTGCTGGCTGCGGCCAACCCTGTCTTTGGTCGCTATGACGACATGAAGAGTCCTGGCGAGAACATCGACTTCCAGACAACCATCTTGAGTCGATTCGACATGATCTTCATCGTCAAGGACGAACACGACGAGGCTCGCGACAGAACAGTGGCCAAGCATGTCATGAACATCCACATGAACAGGGCGACAGACAATGCCAACTCGGTCGGCGAACTTGACATTGACCAGATGAAGCGCTACATTGCGTTTGCGAAGTGCCGATGCGCTCCTCGCTTGAGCCCTGAAGCCGCCGAAAAGCTCTCGAGTCACTTTGTCTCCCTTCGGAAACACATTGCACAAGTGGAACGGGACAACGACGAGCGGTCTTCGATCCCGATCACGGTTCGTCAGTTGGAGGCCATCATTCGGATGAGCGAGAGTGTGGCCAAGGTGACGCTCAGCCCAACGGTCAAGGAGGAACATGTGGATGAGGCAATCCGGCTGTTCAAGTACTCGACTATGGACGCTGTTCAAGCTGGCAGTGTAGAAGGCATGACACGGGGCGAGCTTCAGGAGGAGGTGCAGAAGCTCGAAAGGGAAATCAAGCGAAGGCTACCGATTGGCTGGACCACGAGCTATGCCAAGCTGCGATCCGAGTTTGTGGAGGCTCAAGGATACACACACGTGAGTAGCAGGCTGGATTTCTGCTGCCCGGAGAGCAATTTGCTGACCTATTCGCTCTTCTGCAGCATGCCCTGGAGAGAACGCTGTTCATCCTGGACAAGAGGGACGTCATCAGATTTACAGCGCAAAGGAGAGCTATCACCCGGACAGGGGTATAAAATTTTCACCATGCGCTGCTATGCGACTCTCTGTATCTGTTCCACTGTACATTGCATTCCTCCTGTTGAGCTTTCCTGTAACGTGTTCCCGCATTCTTTGGATCTTCCTCGTCTGTTTGGTGTTGCGCTTTCCCTTTGTTTTTGCGTGGGAATCCAGGAAGCTCAAGCTGGAAGACATCCAAGCAGGGAGGCGCCCGTGACAGAAACGGGAGCCTAACAGTATCAAGATGGCTGGTCGAGGGGACGAAGGAGTGGCATGGTTGCGCTCACAGCGTGCGCACATCTTGAGCAGAGACAAAACCACCTCCCTCGACGCGGCTCTGAGTCCGATCCTTGCGGCCTTGGATCTTCTCGGATTGTTGCCGCAGAATCTCACGTTGCAATTTCCGGCATCTCGCTGGTCGACGCTCACTCAGACGGAGCCCTCGGACGCAGCCAAAGCTTACCTGCTGAGCTCCGGCTGGCTGATTGATGCTCAGCGCCAGTTTCTCGAGCAGATCGCCGTCGATTGGGCTGATGTACTTTCGGTGTCGGACACAGCCGTCAGCGCAGAGTCAACTTTACAGCGTCAATTGCTACGCGCAGTGTTCAGACCAGACATTCCAGCATCGCCCTCGACAAAAAGTCAAAGAAGAGTAAGACTAATTGCACTCATCGAAGAGGCCACGGATGATTCTGCAGGAGACAATGATGCTGCTTCCGAACGGCTGGCGGCCATTGGCCATGTCATCGCATGCGGGCTCTCCGCCACTACACAAATTCTCAAATCTCGCACACAAGTCCAAGAAGACGGCTCGGTATCGTTCGATTGCCATCCATTCACAATCGAAGAGCTATCTTTCGCACTAGAACTTCTGGTCAAAGATGACGGACAAGCGCGGGCCTCTGCTCTAGAAGCGACGCTCACGGCCGCGTTGCACATCAAGAACCTGGCGCAGCGGCAGAAATTCTGGACAGATGCCACCAAGGAGCTTTGCGCAGTACCAGCTCGGATTTGCAACATCTTCGGACGGGGCGATATGCCAAAAGCGCTGCATGATGCGTGAGTAAAAGAGATGCAAGCTAGAAGCTTGGCTTTTGTGCTGAGTCTCGTCATTTGCTTGCCGCACCATCAGGTCCTTCTTTGCTGCTCTTGCACATCAGTTTGAAGGCCTGATCGACAATGCCGCATCTATGACCGACGCTGAATCTTTGTCTGCTCGACTTGCTCTGGTCAAAGAAGTCTTCGAAAAGCTGATTCGAAGCGGTGTCACCTCTCGAGCCTTAGAAGGAGCATTGACCAAAAAAGCAGGTCAAGACGAGTCAGATTTCTTCAGAGGCTTGCTGCAAGCAGTCCTCAAGCGTACTCAGCCCACACGGGGATCCACAAAATCCACCTGGACAGCATCATATCGGATGGCATGGCACCGGCTTCTGCGGTCTTTGGACTCGTTCGACTCAGGCGTGCGATTCCTAATGCACCTGCTTGCGTACATCGACCACTGCTGCTTTGTGTCACGACAGCTTGGCGACCTCGTCACCGCCTCTGAGCGATCTCGCGCCGGAGCAGAGGGTCGTGCTTTCCTCTCGACGACCACAACCACGACCAGCTTGGTTCTGATTCATCTGCTACAACTGTTCATCCCGCTTCCCTCGGATGTGAAACGACCTAGGCCCCTCGAATCGACGGACAGTCGCTTCGAAGAAGTCGTTGAGGATGAAGAAGCGGATGAAGACGACGAGGACGATCACCGACGCTTCATTGCGGTGTTGTTCGGCGAAGCGCAGAACTCGACTACCAGCACCTTCTGCCTCTCCTCAGCCATGGCACGGGCGTTGGCAATTGCAGTCTGTACCGGAAGCGACATGATGGTGAATATGACATCTGTGGATTGGGCCTTAGGCACGATCATTTCGAGGTGGAGCTCAAAAGAGAGAATACATAGAGCCAGCTTGGCCGAAGAACAGTGTGAGTGCGGACTTCATGCGATGCTTTGACACAGATTCAGAGCAGCTCACCACGGCCTTCCTCTTCAGTCCTCACTACAATTCTTCTGTCCATTCTTGCGCTATGTCCGGCCTCTGATCCTCTGGCAGGTCAGACCTTGATGAGCGCAGACTTCATCAACAGCATCGGCTCTCACATCGGTCATCAGGACCCAGCCATTCGCAGGCATGGAATGCTAGTCGCCGAGCTTTTCGAAGAGGCAAGCAAGCGTTCCAACACCCAGGCCAGCTCGAGCTCCAAACGGCTGGATTTCGGCGCTTCGACTTGGAATGGGAGAGGTGATGGCAAAGAAGCGACTCGAGTGCTTCGTGCGATGGTCCTCGGCTGGTCCGCCTCCAATCCACTGCGACAGGAGCTTCCGACACAACAGGACGGGTTGGTGAGAGCCTTGGGTTTGGAACCCGATCCTGTCCCTACCGTGGCTGTGGCATCACATAAAGACGGAATGCCGCCCGTCACATCAATCTATAGACCGCGATCAACGACGCGCAGAATCCTATCAACTCGTACTTTACCGGCGCGGACGTCCGCAGCGCAAACGGATGTCAGTCAAGCACAGATAACAGAGTTGGTCGAGAACACGTCAACTTTATCAGTCCTGTCCGGGGGAAAAGCGCGAAAATCAAGGCCGCTGATTGCTGATATCACCGGAAAAGGAGACGAGAAAGTTGTGGACAAAACCAGCAGCAAGACGCTTCGGGCATACGAGCTGCCGGATGAATCTGACCTTGCCGAATCATCTTCATCCGAGAGCGATTCAGACTCTGATTTAGGAGAGGAGACCCTGGGATCTGCGGCAAAGTCAGGCAACAAGAAGGATGAGGACGCATCTGAGCTGCTGGATGTTCATGTGCTGAAGAAGAAGCAGAGACGACGGCCAGTGTACGTGAGCGAGCTTGTACCACTGCTCAGGTCGAACGAGCGCAAAGACAATCGTAAGGGTCTCAAGGCAGCCGAAGAGCTGATCAGGAGGAAGACCGGCTGGGGAATGGAGATCGGTGAGTTATGCAGAATCTTCACGACATTGACGCTCAGACTCACGACCACGGCATGTCTCCTTCTGAACTGATGTTTTGTAGAGGAGTCGGCTGTAGAATTGGCACTGGCTCTGGCTGCTCTGCAGAACAACTGGTCCACAAAATTCTTTGAGGAGAGAAGGACGGGAGCACTCGCGGCGTTGGTCGTCGCCGCTCCCAGAACAGCATGCGGGTGAGTGTACAACGTCAATTGACGGAAGGTCGAGGTTGCTGACAGGAAAGATGATATCCTCCGCCAGCTGCCTCGTCGAACAATACTTCTCGGGCTACTATTCGATTGTGCAACGTATGAGCATTCTCAATGCCATCGTCGAAGCAGCACGCGAACTGTCCGAGAAGAACGGGAATCCAACCGGACTGGTGGCAAAAGCGGGCGTCGGCGCCAGTGCATACACGCTCGTGAAGGACGCAGCGACGGATGCGCGCCAGTACGGCGAACAGAAGTACAGCGAGGTCAGACAAGCGGCTGCGGTCAACATTTTGCGTGCACCGCAACAGGTGCTCATCTCGGAGACCAAGGGTGCTGTCGCGAGAGCCACTCCTGCTACAAAGGACGGAAGACCGCTGCATGTTGCGCCTCTCGCGGGAGCGCGACTTTCGAAACTGCCTCGCTACGTGGACATTGCATCCAGCGTCTTCATTTTTCCCCTCCTCAACCGATTCTGGGCCATCCTGCAAGATGCAAGCAGAAGACAGAGTCGGATGCTAGGCGGTTCTAGCGGCAGGGGCTCACGAGGCAATGGACGGCAGGCTCCTTGGCAAGGGGCAGGGATGGGATCGGTGTTGTCCGCTCCTGCCGTGGGTGCTCTGCTCGATGCGCTCTCCGTGCTAGCGAGCCTGGCACGCAACGCTCTCGATTTCCAACGAGTCGTCGTCCCTGAGCTCTTAGAACTCAGTCTGGTCACGCCTCGTCTGATGCTTCCCTTGCTCGGCGGCTCCTCGCCGCTGACAGGAGGTGGGATTGACGACTCTGACGACATGATGCTGATCCATCAAGGCGCATTGTCGCTGGCGGTGATTCTGATCGACGCGGCGCGCGCGGCGGACTCGGCCAGGTTCTTGAAGCGAGAAAAGGCAATGCTGCTGGACGAGCTGACTGTCTATGCGAGCGAGATTTTCAAAGCCGAGCAAGGCAAACAGCAGCAACCCGGGGGTCCTCCCATGAGTCGAGCGGGAGGAGCGAGTGCAACATTGTACCTTCGGTTGGAAGAGATACAGACAACGTGAAGGTCTTCTTTCACTCCTACTTCAAGCATTCGAACGCGGTCAAATCTACCAGATTTGATCCTTGTATTGCTTTGTGATCTATAAGCCCCATTTCATGCATGCAGATTTGGTTGCTTCGTATACAATAAACTGTGGAAGGGGTGCAGAGGAATATCAGCAAGCTAATCATGAGGACAGATGAATGTAGAGGTCTGCTCCAAACTTACCAGAACTGCGTTTGTCGGGATAGCTCTGATGAATGGGCAGAGGGAGTGAGGAATCTGAGTCTTCAAAGAACCGAGAGGCTCCTGCTTTCCACTTCGACTCACCTGAGCATGGCGGGTCCAATTCCAACCCAAAATGCACTGGGTCCGCCAGTCCGATAGATGTTTAGCGAGACTCGAACAAATTTACTTCTGGTAGTTATCCATTGTAATAACGGTCCGCCCTGGGTTGCGACAGGGGCAGTATGATTGATATTCCGTCTGGTGGGTGAGGAGGGTAAGGTGCCTTGCACATTTGCTGATCGCGATCCACCTCCCAAGAGCAAGTCTGACTCATGCGCGCTGATGACGGATTTCCTGAAAGTCCTGGAGCTTTCAGCAATGGAAGTGCCGGGATTGGGTTGGACAGAGCCGCTACCGGCGCTCGCGGACGCTCTGCCTGAAGGTTCCACTACATTGCGCGAAGAGGCGGGATCGGGCACCTGGCCGGCCTGTATTCTCGTCTTGACGGTGTCAGCCCAGAAGGTGACCGCCCAGCCGACCATGCCCGCAATTCCTCCAGAAATGGCTAGCTCGATGGGCGACAGCCGAGCTGATGCGTTGAGTACGGTCAGCTCTTGATTTGATGGGAAGTAAGGATCGGTCTTGTGCATGCTGAGAAGTGTCCGGTTGATTAATTCATATGTCTGTTTGAGCGTGTCGTTGTCAGCTTGCACGTCTCATGCTGGTTTGGATACACAGCAGGAACGCACAAAGAAATAGGGTCCCTGAACATGTCCGAGTGTAGACTGTCAGCACACATCGCCACGAGACAAGGGTCTGTCTGAAGCGGGATCCAATGCTTACATATCCAAGCTGAGGCAAGGCGTGGACCAGATGTAGCACCAAAATCAGCATGGGAAGCTCTAGTTGGAGAGAGTGCGAATAAATGCTCGATAGCTGTGCTGACTCACATCCCGAATGCATGTGGCGCCATAGCCACGATAGAGGCCAGTAAAGCCGTGCTTGCGGACGATGTCTCTGGCCAAACCGAAAGTGCTCGGAGTCGACGAAGCTGCGGAGCGAACATCGTTCTGTTGCTGCACCTTGAGCAGGTCGATTGGGGTGGTAATAAGACTTGGGAGTTCAATCGTGCATGCGCATATCAGCATTCCAGTTTGCAGCAGGTTTGGATGAATGCGTGCAGAACCTACGCGGTCATAACTCCTGAGGCCATTCCCGCAATCATGATCTGTCCGAGAGTGGCTGATTCTATGGACACCCCCGGCCCCATCTGGGCACGCAAGGCGAGAGAGTAGCACCCGAAGACGGAGGCATTCATGATTGCGACGCCAAGCTTTGTGAAAGGAGAGGTCAGCAATCGGACCTCCTCATATCTTTTCTTGACCGTAGCGGAGAGGGAGAAATACTTACGAGGGGACTGGTGATACCTTTGTAGAGGCCAATGAATTTTTCCTCCTTGACGATGACGCGAAAGGCGTCCATGGCATTGCGGTAGATCGGAGCATCTAAAACGAGGGGCGAGCTGGCAGATGCCACGAGTGGCTGGCTCTGGAGACGAGTCTTGATAGTGTCACTGTGGAGAGCAGTTTGACTGAAGATGTGAGCGTTATCGACATGACATGGTACAGAAAGCTACACAGAGACTGACAAGGGATGCCCCGCGATCAGACTGGCCACTCCTGGTCAACACAATTTTCAGGCCCGCGTACAGAGTGAGCATGAAGCTGTAGAGAGAAAGAAAGTAGATGAAGACGCTCTCTCACCTCCGACGGTGCCCGCAAGGAACTCGACGAGGGAAGATGGGTCTGGGAAACAGGAGAAGAGAGGTTGTGCCTCACTTGGAGATGAGAATCCTTGGGCATCGTGAATATTGGAGCAGACTTAACCACTACATGAATCACACCTGAGTTGGAAGTCATCCTCTCGACAACTGGCGCTTCGTGAGTCGTCGTCGTCGTCGTCGTCTTGCTGCCCTTGACTCTTCTCCTCCTCGAATAGGTGAGTTGCGTCCTCACGAGTTTCTCCAGCTAGGCACTGCTTTCTCCTAGTGGCAGTATGAGGTTGACTGAGAATATATGAAAAGTGGCAGGAAAGGCATGCATTTTACAAAATATGGTCAATCCGCATGCCTGGACTTTCGTTGGTTTGCCGCCGAATTGCGAACCGGCGGTTCGATTAGAAACGAGGAGAGGAGCCTTGATTGGTTGTAATGGGTGGGTTGTAATGGGGGACAACTCATCTCCCAATGCTCCCACTTGCCTCACAGTTTGCCTCTCGCTTCAGCAGCAGCCAAAGCAGTGAGCAGCATCATCCTCGACTACGACACGCTCTTTCTACCATTGCCAACTACCTAATCCACCCATCTCGACACACGCAAGGGGACAGCAAAGCGGCTCTCCATCAGCATCATCAGCAGGATTGCTAGCCAACCCCTGGCTGCACGTGACCCACCCTCTCGCTACTATCACCACCGCCACTACTACGACTGTAAACCAGGTCGACGTCAGAAAGAGAGAGAGGGGGAACCAAGCGGGACCAGTTCATCATCATCACCGACGATGGCGACCAGGGGCGAGTATGGTCATCACAGCCATGACGCGTCCTTCATCGCCAGTACATCAAGAATAGCATGCGCCCAGCCAGACTCCATCTCAAGAATACAGTCGAAAAGACCATCTAGGCGCAAGAAGAGGAGGTGGAGAAGGACGGGGACTGGGACAACGGCAGTCCTCACCGTCCTCGCAGTACTTCTCACTCTCATCTCATCAATATCAGCAGCAGCACTCAATCAGAAACAGCAGCAGCAGCAGCCACAACCACAACCACTCCCAAGACCAAGATTAGATCCAACACCAACTATCATTTTCGACAGGCAAGATAAACTCTCCTCGGCAGCCGCAGCCGCAGCCGCCGCTGCCACCTCGCTCTGGGCTCCAAGGTCCAGATCAGTCTGGTTCCAGAAGAGAGCCATCATCATCACCTCCGTCTTCCTCGCCATCTTCATCGTCCTCATCATCGGATGCGCCGTCTTTCTCCGCGACCGCAAGTACGACATCTCCGACGAAGATCTCCAGGCCGAAGAAGAGGAGGAAATCAAATGGGAGGAACAGGGCGTTCCCGAACACGAACGAGAGCGGATGAGGGCCGAACGAGAGGACATGTGGGTCCGCAGAGAGATGGAGAGAAAAGAGGCTTCTCGGCTTGCCAAGATGGAGAAGCGGGCAGAGAAACAGGAGGCAAAAAGGAGGAAAAAGTTGGGATTGTCGCCAACTGCGACGGGTACTACCCCACCTCCTCCCACGGAGACGCTTTCGAAGGATGCTCATTCTACATCGATCCAGACACGCTTCATCGCCGGACGATGGGCGCGGAACAGGTTACAGACTGCTATCCGAGTCGTCAGACCATCGCATGCAGTCAAACAGCGATCCTCATCCACCTCAACCACAGTCTCCAAGAATGCATCCGGGACTCCAGGACTTGCTTCTCTTTCCTCACTCAACCCCTCCTCATCTAATCAAGATCACACCACAGACGAGCCATCCACACTCCGCGACTCGACTGATCCAGACCCGGCCTCAACTGCCTCGACAGACTCAGCCCCAATTATCCAACGAACGGCCTCAGAACCACCAGCAGACACCACTAGCAGATCAACAGATGACCCAACTCCTCAGGAATCGCCGACGCCGAGGGTGAATGCCGATGACCAGATCCAACAAATACAGGAAGAGCTCTTCCCACCCGCATACATCCCGTCCACATCGCAAGAGGCCATCGGCGGAGTCGGTGGAAGCAGTAGTGTCGGGCCTCTCGCATCATCGTCTCGTCGTGGTGATGAGAAGCGGAGAATGATTGACGCCGATCTCGAACAGGATCGGGATCGGCAGTACGGTCAATCGGCGGAGGATGCAGAAAGGGAAGAGGAGAGAAGGAGACTAGCCATCGAACAGCGCTTGTTCGCTGCTGGCCTCGGTGATGATGATGACGATGTCCGGTTAGAAGATGGACTGGCGCCTCCTCCGCCGCTAATACCGCATGCTCACGGATCGGCCGCAACAGGGCCTGGTTCGAGCTCACCGTCACAGACGCTAGGATCCGCGTGGAATGCAAGCGATGGAGAGGGAAGTGGACTGGCGAGCAGGCAGAGGAATCATTCCGGCTTCACTCATGCTGCCTCTCTCAATGCCACGCCGTCTACGGCGCATGTAGCGACCGATGAAAAGGCCGTGCTGCGCGCTCTCGATCAGGCCAGGGATGCTCCCACTCCTTCGCAACCCTCGCACTCGCATTACCACTCTGGTCCTGCCAGTTCTCCCAGTCCGTCAGCATTAGCTGCAAGTGGAGATGCTCTAGCACCCACCGCTCCCGCACTCGCCGTCGACGCTGACGGCTTTGAGGTGCTTGATGAGCTACATGCGGGTCCACCTAGCGAGTACGGGCCCAGCTCCTCTTCACAAGCACCACCTACCACACCTGTCAGGTCCTCGCAACTATCAGCATCGACACCTTCTTCGTCTACCTCCTTCTTACCTGCCCCGCCCCGACCTCAAATCCCAGGATGGTCCGAGTTTGACGAGCCTTACCGAACTGCGGCTGGAATGCCGTCCACGCAACCGGCGCCATCCGAGGCACGGGAACAGCCATCACAAGAAGCGATCCGCCGTCGTAGCGAAACGGCCGAATCGGGTCAGAACCCATCTTCTGCGGCTCGGGTCCCCATGTCTGCAACTGCCAAAGCCAAAGCACGGGAGGCGGGCATGGATATAGAGCATGACGCGGATATGGACTCCGCCGCCGCCGCAGCCGCCACGCTGTTACCGAGTCGCCCTGGGGTACTGAAGAGTCTCGAACCCGTATCACCTCTGGGTCGAGTGGCAGGTGGGCAGAGTGGTGGAGCCTCGAGCCCGAGTGCACCTTCGGCACCGGACATGTACGTTGCGCTTCCGCAGTACGAGCCTGCGCGCGCTCCGCCTACGTCCTCCCCTTCCGCGGCTGCTGCTCCCTCCGCGCCCAGTGCTCCGCCGCTTTGGGACGACGACGACGAAGACGATGTCCGAGTGTAGGGGGCTCGTAGATCCCGATCGACACCTAGAAGGGCTACGGCCACTACCCTCCCCCAATCTGCCTCGTCTTTGAATGCTACTTTGAACCCGCCGCCAAGTTACTTTCCTGTTTCATTCCTCACATTGTGCCACTTGTACCATCGCGTTGCATTCAATTTCCCCACATCCCCCTTGCCTTGTGCCTTCTAGGCCCCTTCTCCTTCCCTCTCCCCCATCCTCACTCGCTTCGATGTCATTGTTTTCCCCCGTATTTACAGATCGTCTTGTCCTGGTAATCTTTACCACTTTTAGCGCATGGAACTATCGCCTGCTCTGACATGTGTTCTTCAACACATCGCTTCAGAGCACGAGAGAAGAAGAAAATACCAGCCGTGCCACTGAATTTGAACCTGTGATGGATATCTACATTGGTATGCCGTAACACTGTTGTCTTGGTCTTGCAGCCCCACCCGGAGAAGAATGTGAACGGTGACACGAAGATCACAGCCCCGCTGTCCCCGCACGGCCCGAAAGATTCGATGTTGCCGTGGAGAAATATGCCCTGCGCAGGGCGAATCCGTAGCAAAGCCTCTATGGAGCACCTGGCTGTCCCATAGATCCCAGGCCCGGTCCTCCGTTGGAACTTGCACTTGACCTGGTCTGCACCCGTCTCCGGAACCAGAGTACATATGGAGAATTCGACTGAAAATTCACGATGACAAGTATACTGGAGTCAGTGCCCTGCGCCCCGAAACCTTGGAGGGGGTTTACCTTCTTGCATTTGCGAAACTCACATTGATCTGCCTTTCATCCCCCTTCGAGATCTTGCTATCGTCGCAATACCACCATTCACCGACATTGCGGATGCTCGCCGTGTCTGCGCAAGTGAAGAGAAACGATTGTCAGAGCCAAGTGTAAAGAGAGAAAGGTACAGAGGCCCAATGTTTACTCACAATGACCCGAAGTCAAGTTGCCAAAGTGATGCGTAACTCCAAACAAGTCATATATGTAAGGAGGCTGTTGCGACTTGCTGATCGGGATGCCAGCCTGAGCAGCCGCAACCACCTCTTTGCTATTCGGCGGCAACGGCGTAGGCATGTACCTGCCCAGATCCAGCTCCTGGTGTGGGAACGTCACATGCGTCTCGATTTTATCGGTGAACGGACCCTTGAAGGAGAACCGCTTTAGGTGGATGAGCAAGATCGACGGCAGGCGGGAAATGCTGAGCTTCTTGGTCGCTCTCCGGGGCTTCTTGCATTGCGGGCAGAACCACGCGTCGGCCTTGTCCAGTACCTCTTGACGAACAAATGCGTCCAGGCATTCGAAGAGTGACACGCGGGAGTAGCCTCGCCCTGACGGTAGGGGAAGCGACAGGTACATGAATGCATTGTACGTGGTAGATGTCTGTAAAAGAATCGCAAGAGTCAGGATCTAGGCGCTTCATCCCAGCCCAGAAGTCAGCTTACCTTTCCGCAGGTCAAACATGTCATCTTGTTCCTGAATTGACCCTGGAACCAGTTGACGATCAAGCTATCGTTTCTCTGCTTGTAGATCGCCCACTCCTTCGCACTTGCAATCTGCTGCGGCAACGACTCCAGCTCAGCCTCTCTCGCAGGCGTCATCTCCACTGCCGGAGGTTTCGAAATCACATAGTTGAGATCTTCGTGCAAGCCGTCCAGCAAGAAGGTCAGGAATTCTTGGCTGTCATGCTGTTCGTAGCCTCGGAAGGTCGGCGCAAATCTTGTGATCGCCTCGCGGAAGGTCACTGGCGAGACAAAATCGTATGCTTCCGACCACATGACGCGCGCCAGATGTGCAAACGCCTCCGCTAGGACTCCCTGCGTTCCCAGTGGATTTGATCTGTTCACAGCCTTCTTGTACCGGTTGTCTGAAGCGTGTGATTGCAACGAGTAAGCATGCCAGCCCTTGGTGAATAGCGTCTCTCGAGGAAGAGAAATAACTCACCAAGGAAAAATTCCGTGACCGAAGTAGTCGCACTCAGACATTGGAGCGTCGCATTCATGTAGCACGAGTTGCCCAAATTCTTCAACCCGGTCAAGCCGATTCTTTTCTCGTCCACCAATGACCGTACGGTCACCGGACCGGCTGACGATGGCATGACAGGATATCCATGTGCGCCGCTACTGCCGGGTCCATTTGAAGGTAACAGTCCGTTCCGTCGACCTGCCGAGTCATTCGAGAACGAGGCACGGACGCCATTACTGTACGAAGAAGAGTGCGTCATTGGCATCCGGGAAGGAGCCGGCGCACCCGAGGCGGATGCGGCCGCAGGTGGTAGTTGAGGATTCTGATGGCCGGTCGCATGCAGTTGTGGGTAGTCAAACGAGCTCCGCGCACCGGCGGCTCCATGCGCTGGTGACATCGCTCCATGTTGGGCAGAGGAGTACGGGATACTAGGCTGAGCATTGTAGAAATAGTCGTCCGATCTCGTTCTTGCAAGGGTATTTTGGGGAGGGGTAGGATATATCGATGCTGGCGCTTGAGGGTGAGAGGGCGAGTTGACATGGTGGTATACTTTTGCTGGCATCGACGGTGGGACGAAGCCATTGACGGCATGCGCGGACGTCGATGGGGTTGAGGATCCATTCGAAATTGGCTGACCCTGTGTCTCATCACTACCTGTGATCGTCTCATCGCCCGGCATGATTCTCGCATCCCTCCTCGATCGTTTGAGATCATCCATCTTGGACTCACGCGCAGTTGACGACGACGACTGCGCCTCTGGTGCACTCCTTGTGATCTCCTTGGCCCACGCCTCGTAGCCACCCATCAACAAGACTGGCGAGTGCTTCAGAGGCTTTTGAAATTCGTTCTCATAAATCGCCCGCATGACAATCGCCAATTTTTCTGCCGCCGCTTTGCTCTGCTGCGATAGCATAGTCGTTGGAGTCGGAATGCTCGCATACTTGCTCGGTCCTGAAGTTGGTGCACCAAAAGTGCGGGAATTGCGGTCGTAGAGGACAACGAGGTCGAATGCATGCCGATTTGCAAAGGCCTGCTGCTCCGCAGACGGGGAAAGAACGAGCTTCTCCTCAATGTCAGTCGAGGACATGCCTTCCCGAAGCGTGATGGGCTCTAAACAAAGCACTTCTCCCTGTGGCCCCTTTATCCTTCCCGCTTCATATTCGTCCCGACTCCGCAGATCCAACAGTAAGATATTGAGCCCTTGCCGTTTCTCGATCCGCTGCTTTCCCGTCTTGGAATCAGTCACGCTTTCGAATCCGGGGTTGAGATAAGTCCACAGCTGCTCCACCGTCACCACGTTTGACAGAGGCAACGAAGGCTTGGATCCGACACCGGAGCCATTGAGCTCGCTCCGTGAGCCGCCCGGTGCGAGTCTGGGCCCAGCAGGACCAGCAGGAGGTGGCAAAGGTGCCCTGCGAGGATCCGAATCTCTTCTGCCATTCGAAGCGCTGGAAATGGCCGATGCAGCAGCGGAAGCGACGCCTGCTTGCGGAGCTCGCGGTCGGTCGGGGAAAGGTTGAGGCACGCTGCTGCGTAGTGAAGAGTCGGGGGCGGTTGGCGGAGCGGGTAAGGGGCGAGAGGGGACCGAGGCGGCGAGAGCGGCTGCTGCCGGGTCATCGGTGACTGCATGTGAGGGAGCACGTGGGAATCTCGAGTCTCGCTCGAACTCGTCCAGACTTGGATACGACTGTTGTGCATGGTGAAGATCTGGTAGTGTAGGCATGGAAGCTTGAGCAGGCGATGATGATGTCGATGTTCCGTCAGCATAATGAGGAGGTCTTGGCAAGGGGGATCGCCCGAGAGGGTAAGATGAGCCGTTTGAGTCCTCGTGCGCTTCGCCGCTGCCACCACTCTCGGCGTCATGCTCCTTGATCACCCCAGGCAAATTAACATTCTGCAAACCGCCGCCCAAGGAATCGTTCATCCGCTTCGCACTGACGAGGCTTCCATGCATCCCGCTGGTTCGGAGGGATTTGAGGCGATCGGAGAGTGAAAGGATCTCGCTGTCTGCTTCGTAGTCGGCGGCGCCGGTTAAATGCGGTGGAGGGGACACCACCATTGGCTTTACAATACTGCTGGCGGCTGATGCTGATCCATGAGACGAGGAGGAGGGAGCATGACGCTGTTGCTCACGCAGAGCATCACTGACGCGCTTCTCTCTGTCGAGAAGAACTTCTTCGATTCGATTTGTCCGCTCGACAGTGTGGTAGGACCGCTGCGAACACCAGGACCAAAGACCTCACGGGTCAGCTAGCAGCAGAGTCGGTTGCGTTCATGATAGGTGCGCACCTGTACGAGGGCTTTGTATGCTTTCCAATTGCCCGAGTTTGATCCTTCCTCGTTGGAGTAGTCCTTGTGGCTGCGCAGCTTCTGAGTGACACTGAAAGCACGCGCAGTGCGAACGAAGCAAGGATCGGGTTAGTACGAGAGGGATACAGGACCGCTGTCGAGACCCTGATCCAATGCCAAAGATACTCACGCCACGGCTTTGAGATAGTTGACAAAGGCCTCTTCCAGCATGCCCTGTTGATCTGCGGCCTCAGCTTTTTCTAACAGAGTATCGGCTGCAGCGACATAGCTTTTGAAGCTGAAGCGATTGTCGACCTCGATACGAGCCAGAGAGCGCAGGGACTCTGGATGGTTTTGTGATTGCACAGCGCCGTCTGCATTGCGGCTTTGGCTGCTCGAGCTTGCTGAATGGTGTGAACTCGGCATCTTGCGGTGCTTTGATTCGGTGAAGAGAGCCAGAGCGCTCGGCTATTGTCGCGCAGTGAAGCAGATGAGAGCTATCCAGTGACCTCTATCTGCTTTGACCACGTTGAGGGTGTTTGCGTGCTTCGATTGGAAGGAAGCGGCGAGCCCGTGATATTTGGATGGTGGTTCCAAATCGGTGGGAGAGCTGGCTAGGCTGCAATCAATGTCGTCCACACAGCTCGCAGGGAGATTCCTGGACGTTGACCGCGCAAGATTCTGATCCTTTGCCGGGCAGGAGTGGGAACAGTTGGTGAAGGTCTCTTACCTCGCTCGGTTCCCTTTCGACTGTGTACAGCGTTGACCCAAGAAGCTGGCACTGCCCATGATGAGATGAGCCAAGATGCGCAAGACGTTGCAATATATGATGCCCTGTTGCTATGCGGTGCATGATGCCGGCAAAAAGCGCTTTCGATTCGAAAAGTGAATTTTCCAAATATCACATTCTGTCGATCGCCCCCCCCCC